>CM060276.1:4243872-4308872 GCA_030684275.1 Acipenser oxyrinchus oxyrinchus
TCATCACATTCACTGAGAGAGAGGAGAGACAGCCTGTGCATCACAGCTCCCATCACATTCACTGAGAGAGGAGGAGAGACAGCCTGTGCATCACAGCTCCCATCACATTCACTGAGAGAGGAGGAGAGACAGCCTGTGCATCACAGCTCCCATCACATTCACTGAGAGAGGAGGAGAGACAGCCTGTGCATCACAGCTCCCATCACATTCACTGAGAGAGGAGGAGAGACAGCCTGTGCATCACAGCTCCCATCACATTCACTAAGAGAGGAGGAGAGACAGCCTGTGCATCACAGCTCCCATCACATTCACTGAGAGAGGAGGAGAGACAGCCTGTGTATCTCAGCTCCTGTCATTAGGACACAAAGCATGCCAGGTCAATGCTAACCCTTCACGTCATGCTCCCGGCTCTCTCACCTATCTGGTGCGGGGAGTAGGTGAGGCTGCCCGTGGTGAAGATGAGGTACTTCTTGTCCCCCGGCCCCACGGGGTCGCTCAGCAGGGAGGGGTCAGTGTGCCGCGTGCGGGTCTTGCCCAGGAATGCGGACACTTTGGCCTCCAGCTGCTTATCGCTGATGCCCGTCCTGCGACAGCCCTGGAGGGGGGAGAGGGAGGGGTTAATCCAGCCAGACCATTACTGACCACCCTGAACCTCAACTCTTCAAAATTAATGCACCTGACTCTGCAACACGAAGGCAGATTCACTGAGCTTAAAAAAAAAAAAAACTGGCAATGATTCAGAACCCAAGCTGTGAAACATTCAAGTTTGGAGCAAACTTTGCACTGAGTTACCTGGAGGATGTTGTCTCGCAGCTGCTGCTCCAGGCCGGGGGTGGGGTCGGGGTGGCCCCCCCCTGCTGCCGCTCCCCCCCTCTCCTCCTCCTCCTCCTCCTCACTGTCACTGCCCAGGTCGAACACCAGGGGGCCTCGGCGCGCCCCGCGCTGCCCCCCGCTCGCGGCCGCCTGCTCCTCGTAGTCCAGCAGCAGCTCGGGGGAGTCGTGGCGCCGGCAGTCCGCCACCATCACCGTGCGGATCGTGCTTGCGTTCCGGTTCTGGATCTTAAAGAGACGTTTCACCACGTTCATGTTCTCCGATTCCACATCCTGGGAGAGAGCGAGAGAGCGAGAGGGAGAGGGAGAGAGCGAGAGGGAGAGGGGTAAGAGAGAGAGAGAGGAGAGGGAGAGAGCGAGAGGGAGGGAGGGAGGGAGGAATTGATGTGCAGGTCCGATAGCGAGAGATTACTGGAAGGGTACTAACTTGATGTCTGTAAATGGGTGGAGGGCGCACAGAATACCAGTTGTTATGTTAGTGAGTTTCCATTTACTGATTCCAATATTGAAAAGCTTACAAACACACGGCTTAGCCCCTAGTAATAAACAGAAACGGGATTACATACAAGTCTCTGCTCGGCTCCAGCGGGTAACGCAGGCTGGTTTTCCTCCCCTCTCTCCCCCTCACCTGAAAGGCCTTATTCAGCCACAGCACGGAGCAGGAGGTGACGTTACCAATCCAGTGCAGGTTACCTGAGATCAGGTGCGACTCGTTCAGCCAGCAGCCAAACACGTCGTAGGGCTTGTTCCGGACGCGCGACAGGAGCGTGAAGTCATCTGGGGACGACAGCGACGCTGGGACTGTTATTATCATGATGTTTTGTAAATTAGAAATAAATAAAGAAATCTAGGAACGAATGAAAGACTGTTTGAGTGAATGAATACCGAGGCTGATGACTGCAATCTCCCCCGAGGAGGAGTGGTGCCGCCCGATGTAGACGCCCGACACCAGCAGCAGGGTGTCGTCTGCGTTGAACTGGGAGAACTGGGTGTAGCCCCAGTTAAACTCGCGCATGTTGGAGCTGTGCAGCAGAGAGATGTCCAGGTCATTGTTCCAGATCTGAGAAAAACCACACGACTGTGAATAACTGAGCTGTGAATAACAGAGCTGTGAATAACTGAGCTGTGAACAAATGAGCTGTGAATAACTGAGCTGTGAATAACAGAGCTGTGAATAACAGAGCTGTGAACAAATGAGCTGTGAATAACAGAGCTGTGAACAAATGAGCTGTGAATAACTGAGCTGTGAATAACTGAGCTGTGAATAACTGAGCTGTGAATAACTGAGCTGTGAATAACTGAGCTGTGAATAACAGAGCTGTGAATAACTGAGCTGTGAATAACTGAGCTGTGAACAAATGAGCTGTGAATAACTGAGCTGTGAATAACAGAGCTGTGAACAAATGAGCTGTGAATAACTGAGCTGTGAATAACTGAGCTGTGAATAACTGAGCTGTGAACAAATGAGCTGTGAACAAATGAGCTGTGAATAACTGAGCTGTGAACAACTGAGCTGTGAATAACTGAGCTGTGAATAACTGAGCTGTGAATAACTGAGCTGTGAATAACAGAGCTGTGAACAAATGAGCTGTGAACAAATGAGCTGTGAACAACTGAGCTGTGAATAACTGAGCTGTGAATAACAGAGCTGTGAACAAATGAGCTGTGAATAACTGAGCTGTGAATAACTGAGCTGTGAACAAATGAGCTGTGAATAACAGAGCTGTGAATAACTGAGCTGTGAACAAATGAGCTGTGAATAACTGAGCTGTGAATAACAGAGCTGTGAATAACAGAGCTGTGAATAACTGAGCTGGTGTGCACACTGGGGGCCCATCTGCTGTAGTTTTCACGTGTGTGTTTGAATGAGCGCCCCAGTTTTCTCACCCCTGCATAAGCAGGACCAGTCCCCTCCCAAGCCCCACAGCATACCTCACAGATGGAGAGTTCCACTGCAGAGGGGACATGAAATCATCAACTGCTGTAGGGTCTGGGTGGAGCTGTGATTGGTTCAGTTAAACAGATTGAGAGCAGGGTTGAAACAAAGAGCAGGAGTGGAAGGGCTGACTTTGCAGCGGGAGCAGAGAGAGAGAGAGAGAGAGAGAGAGAGAGAGAGAGAGAGAGAGAGAGAGAGAGAGAGAGAGAGTGCCTGCCTTGACAGTGCAGTCCTTGGAACATGAGGCGAAGAGGCATCCGGAGTGCGAGAAGCTGAGGTGCAGGACCTGGTCGTGGTGCTCCTTCAGAGCGCACACCTCCACACAGGGGATGGAGTCGAAGAGCCGCTGGAACTCCCCCAGCCAGGACACTGCGGCTGCAGGGGGAGAGGAGAGGCAGGGTCAGGCAGGGAGGAGCACACACTGCACTGGGAATCCCCAGCCCCCTGTGCAAAGTGAACCCTGTGGTGCATACTGGACAGGCAACGAAGGCATTTGCTTTGATTTTTAAAGTGTTGATAGCAAACGCTTTCATTGGATTTTATTGAAGAGAGTTGCTAGTGGAAACCTCAGACACCTTTCATGCTAATCATCTCATTTTACCCATTTCTCGTCTGATCTATTTCTTCCTTGTCTTTGCTATTTAACATTCCAGATAGGTGAGCCACGCTCTGATCAGGCGACACTGCAGCACAGAGCGAGGCATGGCTTTGGGAACCGCGCTGGACAGCAGAGAGAGGATCAGGGAGGCTCTTACCCGGGTGCCGCGGCACCGCGCGGGGGATGCCGTAGTACCGGTAGAAGAGCTCCTGCCACAGGAACTCGTCCCGGGACACGGCGAGCCACTGGAGGCAGACCAGCCCGGCGGACAGCACGTCCTGGAACTCCAGGCTCTCGAAGATCTGCAAGACGAGGCTGTCAGGGAGAGCCAGGCAGAGGAGGGGACCTTCTGCCATCGTCTCATCGTGACCCAGCAAGCAGCCTGCAAAACACAGAGGGAGACAGAGACACAGAGAGACAAAGACGCACAGAGACAGAGACACAGGGATGCACAGAGACACAGGGATGCACAGAGACACACAGAGACACAGGGAGACAAAGACGCACAGAGACAGAGACACAGAGACGCACAGAGACACAGGGATGCACAGAGGCACACAGAGACACAGGGAGGCACAGACACAGAGACACAGAGACACAAACACACACACAAGCACTTTAAAATCAAGATGGAGGTGATGATATGAAATCAGGTCTCTATTTACAAAGTCTTTTTTTAGAATAAAATACATGTTTGATATTCCTGAAACTGTTCTTTACTGTCCAGAACAGTTTCAGGAATATCAAACTAGACTTTATTAAAGAAAACAGACTCTGAAAACAAACACTAAAATAATCTTTAAGAGAACAGAGCCCTCCGCAGCCTGTGCCTTCTCGTAATTGCGTTAAGACACTCTGTTCAAGTAACTGCAAACAGCATACAAACTCCAGGGGGCGCTACTAAAAACCAGTGCAGAAATACGGGGTCTTCATCTCGGCTTGTGTGTTGAGCCGTTCACCCCATCGAATTAATCAATGCCAACTTTACTTTTTAATTAAATGAAAACTAGATGCATTTCTCCAGCTAGTTGCAATATGTCATGCATGACACTGAAGCGCTAGCTAGTCGTGAATTGCATATTCGAAACAGACTAAACTAGCCGGACAGGCCGGTTTAACAGGCTTGACTATTAATCCTGGGAGAGAAACGCTGTTAGTCGGACTTCCTGCGCGAGTCGTCGATTATAGGCCAGATTGTGAACCGCGACCCACCGTCCCCAAACACCACGGAAAACACGGATTTATTGCTGCTGATGACGAATAATTAACATATAATTAGCAAGCTTTTCACTCATTTCACGACACGGTAGATGCGTGTCTATGCATGTGCAACTCGGATACCTCCATGAACAAGTAACGATAAAAGGCTGCGGCTGCAAGAGGATAGCAACCCTATTTAAAATGAACACGTTAGACTGCGCGCTACCTGCAAACACAAACTTTACGATGTTGCTCGTTTTCAATGGACGTGTTTTCCTTGTGTTGACAGATATAAGAGCATGCAAAGAGATATGAAACAGAGGAGCGCTACAGCGGAGTCATTGCACTCTGACAGCTGCCATGGCTGATGTTATAATATCATATATATATATATATATATATATATATATATATATATATATATATATATATGAATTCCCACCTTCAGTTCGTCTCTCTGTGTTTCCTGTCTGTTCTCTTGTTGTCACCATCACAAGCCCTACAGGTCGACCTGAGCGCGCTGCGTGACATGCATGCACACGGAACTAATCTCTTGCATGCACACTCCTAATGGGCCGGTGTAAGAGACGGGCAGGGATGAAAGCACGGCGCTGTGTATTACAGGCATGCGTCTAATCTTCTTGTTTCTATTGCTCTGTCCACTTCCACTTTAAACTCAGCCCGGTCGCTAAACTTAAAGCTCTTTGTTGTTTTTTCTGATGTTGTTGTGTTGTGTAGCAGAGAGGGTCCCGGCCAATGGGATTCCTCCTCCTTCTTTGGACGCTACCGTGGAACATTCCTCGGCCAATCAAACCCGACGCTCCTGAGGGTAGCCCCGCCCTTGCTGCAGAAGCATGTCACTCTTGCAGACTCTGACCTGGGAAGCTGCAGTTTTGGATGGTACCGCTAGATGGCGTGCTGTGGCTGATGACGGCCGGTTTATAACCTCCTGCCTCAGGAAGCAGAATCTGCCCGAGAGAATCACTGCAACACAGAGCAGCCCAGTCTGGAGCTCCCCAGCAGAGACACTTTCACTCCACACTGAATCACTGCAACACAGAGCAGCCCAGTCTGGAGCTCCCCAGCAGAGACACTTTCACTCCACACTGAATCACTGCAACACAGAGCAGCCCAGTCTGGAGCTCCCCAGCAGAGACACTTTCACTCCACACTGAATCACTGCAACACAGAGCAGCCCAGTCTGGAGCTCCCCAGCAGAGACACTTTCACTCCACACTGAATCACTGCAACACAGAGCAGCCCAGTCTGGAGCTCCCCAGCAGAGACACTTTCACTCCACACTGAATCACTGCAACACAGAGCAGCCCAGTCTGGAGCTCCCCAGCAGAGACACTTTCACTCCACACTGAATCACTGCAACACAGAGCAGCCCAGTCTGGAGCTCCCCAGCAGAGACACTTTCACTCCACACTGAATCACTGCAACACAGAGCAGCCCAGTCTGGAGCTCCCCAGCAGAGACACTTTCACTCCACACTGAATCACTGCAACACAGAGCAGCCCAGTCTAGAGCTCCCCAGCAGAGACACTTTCACTCCACACTGAATCACTGCAACACAGAGCAGCCCAGTCTGGAGCTCCCCAGCAGAGACACTTTCACTCCACACTGAATCACTGCAACACAGAGCAGCCCAGTCTGGAGCTCCCCAGCAGAGACACTTTCACTCCACACTGAATCACTGCAACACAGAGCAGCCCAGTCTGGAGCTCCCCAGCAGAGACACTTTCACTCCACACTGAATCACTGCAACACAGAGCAGCCCAGTCTGGAGCTCCCCAGCAGAGACACTTTCACTCCACACTGAATCACTGCAACACAGAGCAGCCCAGTCTGGAGCTCCCCAGCAGAGACACTTTCACTCCACACTGAATCACTGCAACACAGAGCAGCCCAGTCTGGAGCTCCCCAGCAGAGACACTTTCACTCCACACTGAATCACTGCAACACAGAGCAGCCCAGTCTGGAGCTCCCCAGCAGAGACACTTTCACTCCACACTGAATCACTGCAACACAGAGCAGCCCAGTCTGGAGCTCCCCAGCAGAGACACTTTCACTCCACACTGAATCACTGCAACACAGAGCAGCCCAGTCTGGAGCTCCCCAGCAGAGACACTTTCACTCCACACTGAATCACTGCAACACAGAGCAGCCCAGTCTGGAGCTCCCCAGCAGAGACACTTTCACTCCACACTGAATCACTGCAACACAGAGCAGCCCAGTCTGGAGCTCCCCCAGCAGAGACACTTTCACTCCACACTGAATCACTGCAACACAGAGCAGCCCAGTCTAGAGCTCCCCCAGCAGAGACACTTTCACTCCACACTGAACAGCTGTTCAATTTATAGCAATTGCATTGACTGAATACACAGCATGACTTGTTTTGTATTATAAACGCCTCCAAACCCTTTCAAAGTACATTTCCCTGTAGCCTAGAACATGCTTTGTAATGAACGCCATCGTGTGGATACTGGGTGAATATGTATGGAGGGGGGTGTGGACCACATACACTGAAATACCCGTCAATGCAAGCTGTTTGTGTTCTCCCACAGCAACGTTCAATCATTTACATACGTGACGCTGTTTATAACTTACTGAACCCAGGCCGCAGTTTTCTTCAAAGTATTTATCTGTATTTTTCATTTTTGCAAAGACAGAGAAATTGAACAAAACACCTTCACAATATAAAATCCGCATTTACAAAAAAAAAATCCATCTGCCAGCGGAATAATTCAATCCATTTGCTCTGGTAGATTATTGTTTTCAATGTGTGGGTCCCCAAGCAGGGTGCTATTGCCAAGCATGTCTCCAGCAGCAGGGGCTGTCCAGCACAGACGCCTCGATGAACTGGCACACGCAGGGAGCGCCCCCGTGCAGAGAGGAGCTCACTCTGGGCAGCAATCCGCAGGCAAGCAGCCGGACATAGGCCCCGGAGTGAATCAACAGCAGCTGGTCAGCCATCTCCTGAGAGAGAGAGAGAGAGAGAGAGAGAGAGAGAGAGAGAGAGAGAGAGAGAGGAGTCACACCCCTGCCAGGTCCTGAGAGAGAGAGAGAGAGAGAGAGAGAGAGAGAGAGAGAGAGAGAGAGAGAGAGAGGAGTCACACCCCTGCCAGGTCCTGAGAGAGGAAGGGAGAGAGAGAGAGAGAGAGAGAGAGAGAGAGAGAGAGAGAGAGAGGAGTCACACCCCTGCCAGGTCCTGAGAGAGAGAGAGAGAGAGAGAGACAGGAGAGAGGAGTCACACCCCTGCCAGGTCCTGAGAGAGGAGGAGAGAGAGAGAGAGAGAGATTTGTACCTGGGGCGTCCCGTCTGGGACGAGTCTCACCACCTGGCTGAAGGTCAGGCGCTTCCTCTCGGCCCCGCCCCCTGTGCTGAGACTGGACAGCAGGGGGACGTCCTCCCCGGCCAGGGGCCCCGCCCTCCCCTCCTCCGATTGGCTGAGAGGGTTGTCGATGACGACGCAGAGCTGGTCCAGCCGCTCTCGTAATTGTGACTGGGAGTCAAGCAGACAGAAGGAGAGTTTCAGTGTTTCAGTGTTTCAGTGTGTACACAGTTCCTCATGTGAATGTGGTTCGATCAAATAAAAAACACCTGGAAGCACAAAGACCAGGCTCAACCCAAGCGATGCGCGGGTTCAAGCATTACAAAGACTTTAAAAAACCCAAATTAAAAAAAGAGTCTCCCAGGCTCACCTGCTTGCTGCTCTTCCAGCGCTCCAGTCGGCTGGTCAGGGTCTGTCTGCACATCGCCAGGTCGAAATACACAAACCAGAGCTGAGAGGCAGTCAAGGATACCACAGCGATACTGAGGGCAGGGGGAGGGGAGGGGAGGGGAGGGGAGGAGGAGGGAGGGGAGGGGAGGAGGAGGGAGGGAGGAGGAGGGGAGGGGGTCTGGGTCTGTCTGCACATCGCCAGGTCGAAATACACAAACCAGAGCTGAGAGGCAGTCAAGGATACCACAGTGATACTGAGGGAGGGGAGGGAGGAGGAGGGGAGGGAGGGGGTCTGGGTCTGTCTGCACATCGCCAGGTCGAAATACACAAACCAGAGCTGAGAGGCAGTCAAGGATACCACAGCGATACTGAGGGGAGGGGAGGGGAGGGGAGGGGGAGGAGGGAGGGGAGGGGAGGGAGGGAAGGTCTCTCCTCCACACAGGGCATGCAAGCTGCAAGGGCCACTCCAGCAACAGCACACAAGCACCCATATGGACAGTGAGACACAAACTCCCTGCATTGCAGGTAAAACCATCATGAAAGAAATGCCTCCCTGGTAATGATCTCAATGAGAAGCATGTGCAGTGGAAGCCCTTCTCCGTGTCTTCAGCAGTGAAGCCTCCTGCGCTGCTGCATGTAAAGATACCTGCACACGAGGCCGGCCCCGCTCCAGCAGCTCTGTGATCCCCAGCAGCAGGTTGTGTCTCAGCAGCCTCTCGTTCACGCTGGCCAGGCGCACGTCCGTGTTGGTGTTCATGCGAGCGCCGCTCCGGTCCAGCAGCAGCACCAGCGCTGCAGTGAGCAGCGCGGCGGACACACTGACCAGCACGCTGAGTGACCAGTGCGTCGCCGTGGAGACCAGGCGCAGGGAGGTGTACAGGTTCACCCACAGCGTCACGTAGCACAGCTGCAAACGCAGAGGGGGGGGAGAGAGGATGACTGGAACAGCCTGGGCAGACACAGACAGACTCACGCACTGCACTGGAACAGTCAGGAGCTGGTACAGTAAACCAAGCCGCTGCTGCACCTCTTCATCATGTTGAAGATCATTCAGCAGTAACTTCAAAAGCTCAGTCACTGATGCTCAGCTAAAGCTTAGAGGAAACCGAGTCAAGAACACGGACGTCTATTCAGCTGCTAACACAGATGAAGGCACGAGTTGAAACGCCTGCCCACCAGAGTTACTTTGTTAAACGTTTGAAAAGTTCACCAATCAAGCAATACTGAACAAATGATGAATGAATGACTCTCTGAAGGGGACTCACCACTGCTATAGCCATGGAGAAGGCTCTCGAGCTGCAGAACAGATACCTGCGCACCTCGGGGTCCATGACAGCCTGGCGCAGCGCCTCAGTGTACTCTGTGCAGGACACCTGAGGGGAGACAAGATACTGAACCGAGCAGCACCCTGCACAGCAACAGAGACCCCACAGTACTGTACCTTCCACTTGTATCCCCAGTCTAACACAGTGTCAGAGCCTCTCTCCCTGTATCCCCAGTCTAACACAGTGTCAGAGACTCTCCCTGTATCCAGTCTAACACAGTGTCAGAGCCTCTCTCCCTGTATCCAGTCTAACACAGTGTCAGAGCCTCTCTCCCTGTATCCCCAGTCTAACACAGTGTCAGAGCCTCTCTCCCTGTATCCCCAGTCTAACACAGTGTCAGAGCCTCTCTCCCTGTATCCCCAGTCTAACACAGTGTCAGAGCCTCTCTACCTGTATCCCCAGTCTAACACAGTGTCAGAGCCTCTCTACCTGTATCCCCTGGGTCCTCAGCCGCTCCGTGCAGCCCTGCATATTGAACTCGCCCGCTGAGGAGAGAGTGTTGTCAGCTGTCAGCACCTGCAGCACCTGCCCATTTCTCAGCGCTGGAACAGACAGACACACAGACACCAGCGGTCAGGGAGAGGAGAAGCAAGGTGGGGCTCGTGTTAATGATCTGGAGCAGCAGGCTTTCTGACCTGGGCCCCTGCACTGCCCCCCTTACACCCCCTCCCTTCCCCTCACCTGACTTGCAGCAGGACGGAGAGAGGGGGTCCAGGGGGCTCCCCTCCATAAACACAGAGAACTTCCTGTCGCTTGACATTTAGGGGGAGTAGCTACCTGGAAATCAAGAAAAAAAAAAAGAAAATTAGATTATATATATATATATATAAAATACATTCTCAATAGGTAATGCTCCTCGGTCTTGTTCATTGGATTATTTTGAAATCCATGCACAAGCCTCGGACTCTCCGTTCTGGTTTGAATAGCGCTCACACTGCAGCAGCGGTCCGCTATCTGCGACCCCAGAGCCCAGCAGCAGCGCAGTGCAGTGCAGTGCAGTGCAGTGCGCGTCACTGGAATGCAGCGTAAGCATCAAATTAGTAACAGAAAGGCTTCCGGCAGTGCTGTGGATCTGCTTCGGTCACCGCGTGTGCAGCTGGACCGCGATCAGCTTCAGATCTATGCATGTGTTTCATAAGACAGAGATGTTTTGAAACGTTCTGACAGGGGGGGCAACTTCTGAAAAACACCATAATGAACTCCTGAGACCAGGTAAAGCTACGACACCACCCCGTTATTTTGCCCTCGTTTATTATTATTATTATTATTATTATAACAATGAGGCGAGTATCTTTGTCTTCGTTTTAGAATATATTCACACCGAATCGGCATTATGAAGAAGTACTAAATGCGATTGTTTTATGTTGTCGTTGGGGAGATAAATGGCCAAACGGTATAACTTTTTAAAGTTGCGTGTTGAATTAGACCTCATTATACAGCACAAATCCCCACATAACATGACAGAGCTTGCACGGTAGCTTTCCACCAGCCTTAAGCAATACTCAAAATGACCCTATAGGGTCGCTTTAATTTATTACAAATCATAACGCAACCGCGATATTTATTTTAAAAAAATCAGCCCCTACCCGAATTCTGAAAAATAAAAACAACTCTTCAGCATTATTTGTATTATTATTCCTAATATCTATCTTAATTAAGATAAGATGAAAGCACGTACTTACTTATGAGTTTCTGCGCGGGCGCTGAACAGTCCATGCACGGTCTTGTATTGTGTTTTGCGGCACACCCAGCGACCTCCTCTCAATCACATCATGCTAATTCAGAGACTGCGGGAGTGCCGGAGCGCACGGCGTATGCAGAGTGTCCCAGGGAGAGAGGTGTGAAACCCCAACCCCCAACCCGATACCCCCCGCGAGCATGGAGACAGCTGGCATCTGTGAGACTCAGCACTGTCCTGTTCTAGTGTAGGCACACACACAGCAGCGCGAGACCACGGCTGCACGCTGCAACTTTTCACAGCTGCACGCAAACTACCCATATCCCTTTCTCTAACACTGAGGGGTAATAAACTTGAAGCGCTTGTCTTTCTGCAGCCCTGATGTTAAACTACGTCCAGCAGTCTTTAGGCTCTGTCTTACTTGCAGAATTTCCACTGATATTAAGAAACCCAGAAAAGGCTGCAAATCACTGGAATTAGAGACTGCAACACAGTCAGTGCTTCTCTCAATCCTTATCAAGGGTCCTCTGTGATACTCAGACAGGAGATGGAGAGCCGTTTGCATCCCCCCTCTGATGCAATGGAACTGGCATGAACACACGCACACACCCATCCCTACACACGCACCCCCATCCCTACACACACACACACGCACACACACACACACACAAACGCACGCACCCCCATCCCTAAACACAGACACACACACACACGCACCCCCATCCCTACACACACGCACACACACACCCATCCCCACACACACGCACCCCCATCCCTACACACGCACACACACACACCCATCCCTACACACACACACACCCCCATCCCTACACACACACACACACGCACACAACGCTGTGCCTCTCCTGCTCCCAGGGTCTCCAAGCACTTCACAAGCGAATCATTGAGTCAATGCCTTTCAATTCCACCCCACCTACAATACACAGCCCTGTGTGAAATACAACACCCCTCCAGAAGCCTGAAGCACTCCCAAGACAGGATTTCATTATTCTGCACACGAGACACAGCGTTCAAATGTGCAGAGCCCAGAACACAATGCTCCCTCCCTCACCCTCACCCTCACCCTCACCCTCACCCCCTCAACAGCAAAATAAAGCCAGCTTTAAAAAAAGACTGAAGAAGTCGATACAGTGCTCTTGTTTTGTTTTAATAGTATTTATTTTTGCAATGGGATACAGAATCTGGAGAACACATATATGGAATGTTGACACACAAAGTTCTACTGTCAGAATGTTTGTTTTCCCTCTATTCGGGTCTAAATATCCATCTCTATAGGGGAGGGAAACCGAGAACAATAAGAGCTCTCTCACACTGCTGGGGTTTTTCTAACGATACCTACATGTGGGAACACCCTGACACGCACACGCGCGCACACACGCACGCGCACGCACACGCACACACCACAGAGACTTAACTACTGAAATAAGAACAGCCACACACAACACAACCCCCTAGACCAGCTCCTGTGCATTCCTGGCGCAGCCGCGCTGGGATCCTCTTCTCAATGCAGACTGGTCTCTCGGGCCTCGCCGGGTTTATCCGCTGACCCGGTAGTTGGCGTGGATCTCGGGTTTGATTTCACACACCAGGTTCAGCAGGGTCCCCAGCACGGCCTCTCGGTTCTGCTGGTAGTTCACCTGGATTCTCTTGATCTTGTCCACGGTCTCCTTGTCAACCTCCACAGCAGAGTTCCCATGAGAGCCCAGAGCCTGCACACGACACACCAGGACAGGGGGAGAGAGGGACACATATGGAAAGCTGCACATCCACACAGAACCCCCCCCCGTGTGTAACCTGCTCTGTGAAATCAATGCCAGCTCATGCGGGAGGGTTCTGGCTGGTTACTGGGAACCCTGGCCCACCTCCACCTTAATTCAGGTGAAGTGATGGGAGAAGAAACACAGAGCCTGCCAGGACAGGACTATCCACACCCCGGTCCAGCACTCTCATTGGTGAGCTACATGAACACATGACACGCTGCGCCTCAGAGCCCCTCACACATGACACGCTGCACCTCAGAGCCCCTCACACATGACACGCTGCGCCTCAGAGCCCCTCACACATGACACGCTGCGCCTCAGAGCCCCTCACACGACACACTGCGCCTCAGAGCCCCTCACACATGACACGCTGCGCTTCAGAGCCCCTCACACATGACACGCTGCGCCTCAGAGCCCCTCACACATGACACGCTGCGCTTCAGCGCTGGTCTTTAGCCTCAGAGCCCCTCCCAGTTCAGTTCAAATGGCACGATAGGAAAGGAATGAAACGTACGGCTTCCTCTTTGGTTTTGTACTCCTTCTCCCTCTGCAGGCGGTACTGCTCGATCTCAGCCTGTGCTTCCTCCTTTGCCTGCTTCAGGCGCCGGTTCTTTCCTGCGGTGAAGAAATAATAAAAGGGTTTCAGGAAACTGAAGGCTTGTCCTTTTTAAGCAATCCCATTGCATTGCGTCACCATGGCTACAGTGAGCCAGGCAAGTCTCCTGACACTGTGACAAAGTGGCAGCCCTCACCAGAGTCAGCAGGAGCGAGGAGGGAGAGTCATGGAAGGAAAAAGCACCACATCAACCCTTCAATCACACTGACGTGTTGTGTGGAGTTCTACTAAATGATCGTTCCATCTTAAAACAGGGTTTTCTGAAACAGGTCAATAGGAAGACAGTCTGTGAAGTAACAGCAGCACTCTGTGAAACCGGCCCCTGGCTCCCAGAAAAACCTGGAATGGCTCAAACTGCGATGCAACCAGAGTCTTCTTACCATTCCTGAGACACGGTGCAGGCACGGGTGAATGAAGCATCATTTACACAGAGACACGGCACGGGTGAATGAAGCATCATTTACACAGAGACACGGGTGAATGAAGCATCATTTACACAGAGACACGGCACGGGTGAATGAAGCATCATTTACATAGAGACACGGGTGAATGAAGCATCATTTACACAGAGACACGGTGCAGGCACGGGTGAATGAAGCATCATTTACACAGAGACACGGCACGGGTGAATGAAGCATCATTTACACAGAGACACGGCACGGGTGAATGAAGCATCATTTACACAGAGACACGGCACAGGTGAATGAAGCATCATTTACACAGAGACACGGCGCAGGCACGGGTGAATGAAGCATCATTTACACAGAGACACGGCACGGGTGAATGAAGCATCATTTACACAGAGACACGGCGCAGGCACGGGTGAATGAAGCATCATTTACACAGAGACACGGCACGGGTGAATGAAGCATCATTTACACAGAGACACGGGTGAATGAAGCATCATTTACACAGAGACACGACACGGGTGAATGAAGCATCATTTACACAGAGACACGGTGCAGGCACGGGTGAATGAAGCATCATTTACACAGAGACACGGCATGGGTGAATGAAGCATCATTTACACAGAGACACGACACGGGTGAATGAAGCATCATTTACACAGAGACACGGCGCAGGCACGGGTGAGTGAAGCATCATTTACACAGAGACACGGCGCAGGCACGGGTGAGTGAAGCATCATTTACACAGAGACACGGCGCAGGCACGGGTGAATGAAGCATCATTTACACAGAGACACGGGTGAGTGAAGCATCATTTACACAGAGACACGGCGCAGGCACGGGTGAGTGAAGCATCATTTACACAGAGACACGGTGCAGGCACGGGTGAATGAAGCATCATTTACACAGAGACACGGCACGGGTGAATGAAGCATCATTTACACAGAGACACGGCACGGGTGAATGAAGCATCATTTACACAGAGACACGGCGCAGGCACGGGTGAATGAAGCACGCATCATTGTTGTTATAATATTATTGTAGGTACCGTACTTCAGAAACGCGAGACTGTATCACTACAGTAATCGATGTCGACCTTCTAGATTACTTAATGCAGCGTTGCGTCTGTCAACATTTCCATTCATTCACAATTTACAACAGAGGCGCCCTGCACCTGCTCCGCCATTATAATAACATGACATCACGATCCGTATGCAGAGGTGGTGGATTCCCACTGAAGCCCCGTGCTTACACGGTAATCCCTGCACCCCACTGCACGCACATTATCCACGGACACGCCGAGGACACGCCGAGAGGTCTCCGAGCCACGGAACCGCGTCATTTCTCCAGCTGGGTCGAAATGAACGGGCACGGGCGGCTGCACTTACGTTTCCTGGCCTCGGCTACCTTGTCCGCCGCTCGCTTCTCGGCTTGAAGCAGCTGCTGGATTCCTTGAGACTGGCTTGCCATGTCTGGAGGTGGCTGTCAGGGCGGATAGTATTATGCGAGCGATGGCTTTCTCTCTTCTCAATGGAGTCCCCCGAATTGTCAGGCCGTCACTGCAGTCAGCTGATGGCGGGTCATGTGACTCGGGCGGGGGCGGGGCTTCGCTTGCAGCGCAGGCTGCTGGTTTAAACCGCAGCCCAGCGTTTCACTGTATTGCAGGATGCATGAATATAAACACGCCTGTAGCCTAGAGAAGACGCGCTGTGGTTTAGCAATACAGGCAGCAGATTGCAGGACGTTTGTGTGATGTGAACGAGCCCAGTGTACACGGCTTCCCTGTGCAGTGTGACTGACCAGGGGGATGGACTGGACTAGACTGGACTGGACTGCTCAGCCCAGTGCTAGAGACTGCCTCGAACCCCGAATTCCATTCATTCATTCAGTAATTCTCGCTTTCTTAATTAAAACCAGCACTGTGCCCGCTATGCTTGTGTATGAGGAACTGTTCTGCGCTGGTCCCATGCTATGCTTGTGTATGAGGAACTGTTCTGCACTGGTCCCATGCTATGCT
This sequence comes from Acipenser oxyrinchus oxyrinchus, assembly GCA_030684275.1. Classification (NCBI taxonomy): domain Eukaryota; kingdom Metazoa; phylum Chordata; class Actinopteri; order Acipenseriformes; family Acipenseridae; genus Acipenser; species Acipenser oxyrinchus. The sequence continues at coordinate 4,259,989 of CM060276.1, forward strand.
TGTGTATGTGGAACTGTTCTGCACTGGTCCCATGCTATGCTTGTGTATGAGGAACTGTTCTGCGCTGGTCCCATGCTATGCTTGTGTATGAGGAACTGTTCTGCACTGGTCCCATGCTATGCTTGTGTATGTGGATCTGTTCTCACTGGTCCCATGCTATGCTTGTGTATGAGGAACTGTTCTGCGCTGGTCCCATGCTATGCTTGTGGAACTGTTCTGCTCTGGTCCCATGCTATGCTTGTGGAACTGTTCTGCGCTGGTCCCATGCTATGCTTGTGTATGAGGAACTGTTCTGCGCTGGTCCCATGCTATGCCTGTTTGGTTTCTTGTTTGCTGGGATCATGGGAGAATGATGATCAGGTGACTCACAGCTGAGGATGAGGATGTTCCACAGCTGACACCCCTTTTCCAGCTCGTTTTTTATTTCGAATAGGAAACAGCCTGCCAATACCAAAGGAGCTCAGCTCTCTTCCTCCAGAGTTCCTTTTCAAGTGAACTCAGTTTGGTTCGTTTAAAGACTAAACAGAAGTGAAAAGGCCCTTGGTGTTGTGTCAGAATCCTTTATTTATTTTGAAACACTCACAAACAGTAAACTGCTACACGGATGTATTTTCTGAGCCTCGACCCCGCTCCCCCGGTCGCTATGAGAGGAGGGCGGGCAGCTCCTCCAGCGAGGAGAGCCTATGCTCAGGAGGCACCCCCCAGTCTGCCCCTCTCCTCTGCAGCAGGTAGCTCTGCATCCCCTGCTGGCGGGCGGCCCTGTAGTCGTTCCAGTAATCATCCCCGACGTGGGCAGCCAGTCCCGGGTCAGCCAGCCCGCTCCACCTGAGCGCCTCCAGGAAGATCCTGCCGTCCGGCTTGGCCGCGCCCGCGCTCTCGGACGTCACCACGAAGCTGAAGTGCCTCCTCAAGCCGCAGCTCTCCAGCACCTGCTCCAGCCGCTGGTCGAAGTTGGACACGACCCCCATGCGGAGCCCCAGCCGCCCGCACTGCTCCAGAGCCCGCTCCGCGTCCGGGAACACCTCCCAGTTGCTTGAGCCGCTGAAGCCCCAGTACAGCCTCTCCGCCAGGGGCTGCAGCGCCGGCTCGCCCCGCACCCCGCACAGGGAGAAGGTCTCCCGCACCACGTCCTGCCACCACTCCCGGGAGGACAGCCCCTGGCTCAGCCCGTAGTTGGGGAAGCGCCGGTGCTGGCTCTGGTAGGCCAGTCTGAAGGCTCTCTCCACAGACTCGGGTTCCAGCTGCAGCCCCAGGCTCCGCGCCGCGCTGCAGTACTGCTCCCCGACCGAGCGGCGCACCCGGATCAGCGTGTCCGTCACATCCCAGGTGAGCCAGCGGAGCCTCATCGCTCCCCAGACACTGGAGGGGGGGGGGAGAGGGAGATGCGGCTGAGTCAGGCTCCCGTGCAGAAAGGACCTCAGGGAGGGTGTGGTTTCAACCGAGGGGCTGCTGTGCTTTTAAAAAAAACTTAATCTAAACAACTCCGAGCCAGCATTGACTTTATTATCTGTGGTCCACCTATGGGGCTTTAAACGACAAAATCTGAGAAATGTGATCCAATCACAGCTGCCCTTCAGCTGAAGCCACACCCTCGTCCCGGAAGGAACTTGACCCGAACAAAACAATACCGTCGTCTTAAAAACAATAAATAAATAAATACATTAACAAACCTAATTTTGAGTAAAGAACCTCACTCTATTTTAAACATGGGTTACATTTTTTTTATATATATAGTTTATGCTGTGGGGAAGCGCGGTCGAGGGATTTTTGGATTGGATTGCATGTGTTAACAACATTAACACACGCCATTGTTTATATAATCTCTATTTAACCAAACGGCTCATTTCTGTCGATAGCCCCCGCCGAGTCTGATTGGAGTTCATTTTTAATAAAATACATCGACAGTAGTATTTTAAACACTGATCTCGATTTTGTCGAGGTGCTTACCCGGCATGTTTTAACAGATGCACTCACCTTCGGATATTATCAACACAATTATAAACAAAACTGTTTGTACTTTTTTCATCAGTTTCTTGGTGCGAGATTAATTAACAACCATTGAAATCGCCCGTGTTTCTAAACTTCACTTCACAGACGGGACGGACAGACACGTATGAAGCGACCGCTCTGCAGTCCGAGGCGGGTCCTTCAGGAAACGCGAACAAAGACAGAAAGGTTCCACCTGGAGTGTGGCGCTCTGCCGCCCCCTGCTGGACATTACAAACATCTCCCCAATCCCGTGACTCAGTGTGTTTGATCCCAGCATGAAGTTTTACATTGTGACCCAAACTCCGCGCTTTTAAAACCCAGAACAGCATAACAAGGCACTGAGCTACAGCCGAGCACAGAGCTGCACGATATCTGCTACTCCGCATGGGGCTCCTTGTATCTGTCCAGATATAGCGATCTCTCTCTCTCTCTCTCTCTATACACACACACACACACACACACACACACTGCTGGTGACGTCACCATCTGTGGGCTCAGTCAGTGCTGTGGAACAAACGCTGCTTGGAAAGACTGCACTGTGTTGACACTTCTTGTGTTGACACTTCTTTCTATGCAGTGGAAGAACGTCTGTCTGAATTATATACAGATATATATATAGATAGATTTATCATTTAAACTTTGTGTACCTCAAAAAAAAAAAAAATAAAGAAAGAAACTTACAACAGTTCACTGTTATGAATATTGTGTTTTAATTTCATTTGGAGACAAGCAAGGCACTTTTACATTCACTGACAAACATTCCCGGAGAGCCCCACAGCACTTTGCCTTGAGGATGCAGCAAAGCTTTCACAAGGGTAAAGTTCACAGCACCGGACGCAGTGTGATTGTACAAGCAAATTGAAACGGACAGAGAACACCATGACTGTGTGGCACAGCGGTGCAGATAACATGACTGTGTGGCACAGCGGTGCAGATAACATGACTGTGTGGCACAGCGGTTCAGATAACATGACTTTGTGTGGCACAGCGGTTCAGATAACATGACTTTGTGTGGCACACTGGTTCAGATAACATGACTTTGTGTGGCACACTGGTCCTTTTTATAATCATGAAGGGATTAATAACAGCTACCATCAGAATTAGGAAGATCACAAAAATATACATCTAAAATAAAATTAAAAATAAAGTACAATGCCACACCTGCCCCTGTCCTGCTGGAGCACAGGCATTGTAACAGCACAGATCTTCACTGCGAGGGGCTCGGGTCTGAGGGGTGGACAGGATAGTCTAAAAACAAACAGAAATAAAACCCGCCTCCCTTTTAAAAGGGTTTTTACACAGCCTGTGTGCAGGCGAGGGGTCTGCCTGGGTAACAAAGCACATGTCAATAGCATGGGGGCTGTGTAGAGGCTCCAGTGCAGCGGTGTGCGTGCGTGCGTGAGTGCGTGCGTGTGTGTGTGTGCGTGCGTGTGTGCGTGTGGAGCGTCGGTCCTGTCTGTCTGTCCGTCCGTCTCTCACATCTCCTTCAGCCACGTCAGCAGCTGAGGCACGTAGTAAGTAATGATGATGTCAGCACCTGAAAACAACAAAAAAAACACACGAAACCACGCTGTGGGAACGAACGCACGCAAGCACGCAGGAAACCAGTTCTCCCAGTACGACACTCTCTGCTTACCTGCCCGACGGAAGGCAGTCATGGCCTCCATCACCGCGCTGCGTAGCTCGAACGCTCCGGCCTGCGCTCCGTGCCACAGCATCGCAAACTCCCCCGACACGTGGTACACAGCCAGGGGGTGCGTGGGGTGCTGAGGGGAGAGAGAACGTCACAACGCAGAACAGAGCACAGCAGCGTGCTTCCAGACTGTATTGAATACACAGTGAACAGCACAGCAGCGTGCTTCCAGACTGTATTGAATACACAGTGAACAGCACAGCAGCGTGCTTCCAGACTGTATTGAATACACAGTGAACAGCACAGCAGCGTGCTTCCAGACTGTACTGAATACACAGTGAACAGCACAGCAGCGTGCTTCCAGACTGTATTGAATACACAGTGAACAGCACAGCAGCGTGCTTCCAGACTGTATTGAATACACAGTGAACAGCACAGCAGCGTGCTTCCAGACTGTATTGAATACACAGTGAACAGCACAGCAGCGTGCTTCCAGACTGTATTGAATACACAGTGAACAGCACAGCAGCGTGCTTCCAGACTGTATTGAATACACAGTGAACAGCACAGCAGCGTGTTTCCAGACTGTATTGAATACACAGTGAACAGCACAGCAGCGTGCTTCCAGACTGTACTGAATACACAGTGAACAGCACAGCAGCGTGCTTCCAGACTGTATTGAATACACAGTGAACAGCACAGCAGCGTGTTTCCAGACTGTATTGAATACACAGTGAACAGCACAGCAGCGTGTTTCCAGACTGTATTGAATACACAGTGAACAGCACAGCAGCGTGCTTCCAGACTGTATTGAATACACAGTGAACAGCACAGCAGCGTGTTTCCAGACTGTATTGAATACACAGTGAACAGCACAGCAGCGTGCTTCCAGACTGTACTGAATACACAGTGAACAGCACAGCAGCGTGCTTCCAGACTGTATTGAATACACAGTGAACAGCACAGCAGCGTGCTTCCAGACTGTATTGAATACACAGTGAACAGCACAGCAGCGTGCTTCCAGACTGTACTGATTACACAGTGAACAGCACAGCAGCGTGCTTCCAGACTGTACTGAATACACAGTGAACAGCACAGCACAGCAGCATGCTTCCAGACTGTAGTGAATAAAGCCCTGTGAGACCGATCTTGATCAATGCTTAATAACTGGACCCCAGTCTGAGGGTGTTGGGAGCGTTGTCCTCACCTTGTTCTTGACCTCCCGCACGATGTCCAGGTAGGGCAGTCCTGGCTTGACCATCAGCATGTCAGCCCCCTCTCGCACATCACGGTCCTGAAACACACACTCTGTCGGTCAGTACAGCTCTGACCACTGCTAATGAGTAACAATGCTTAATGAATCTAGTGTAAACTCACCACAGCTCTGACCACTGCTAATGAGTAACGAGTTGAAGCAGCGAATCCAGTGTCAACTCACCTTAGTTCTTGACCACTGCTAATGAGTAACGAGGTGAAGCAGCGAATCCAGTGTAAACTCACCACAGCTCTGACCACTGCTAATGAGTAACGAGGTGAAGCAGCGAATCCAGTGTAAACTCACCACAGCTCTGACCACTGCTAATGAGTAACGAGGTGAAGCAGCGAATCCAGTGTAAACTCAGTACAGCTCTGACCACTGCTAATGAGTAACGAGGTGAAGCAGCGAATCCAGTGTAAACTCACCACAGCTCTGAGTGCCAGCCCCCGTGCTCCGGGGGGAAGCTGGTAGCAGCGCCGGTCCCCGAATGCTGGCTTTGACTGGGCAGCGTCTCTGTGAACACAGGCACACAGACACACACACACAAACAAACAGAGGGAACTTCGTTAGAGACCTCGCCTCATTTCAACCATTTCCATGATTTCACATCCGTACCTAAAAGACGCATCATTCAGCAGAGAAAAAGAACGTTTTCGTAACACGAGTCCTGTTTTAAATTGTGATGGTTCACGAGCACACTCACCTGAAGGGCCCGTAGTAGCAGGAGGCGAACTTGGCACTGTAGCTCAACACAGAGACCTGCGGGAGAGGAGAAACGGGTCAGAGAGACTGGACAGCACAGCGCAGCCCAGCACAGCACAGCACCCTCCCCCTCACCGCGGCACAGCACAGCCCAGCACAGCACCCTCCCCCTCACCGCGGCTCACACAGACTGCACAGCACAGCACAGCACCCTCCCCCTCACCGCAGCTCTCACAGACTGCACAGCACAGCCCAATCTGGTTCCTCTCTCTCAGGACCGGCCGTGTCCTCCCTGCCCTGCACCCTCCCCCTCACCGCGGCTCACAGTCTGCACTGCACAGCCCAGTCTGGTTCCTCCCTCTCAGGACCGGCCGTGTCCTCCCTGCCCTGCACTCTCCCCCTCACCGCGGCTCACACAGTCTGCACTGCACAGCCCAGTCTGGTTCCTCTCTCTCAGGACCGGCCGTGTCCTCCCTGCCCTGCACCCTCCCCCTCACCGCGGCTCTCACAGACTGCACAGCACAGCCCAGTCTGGTTCCTCTCTCTCAGGACCGGCCGTGTCCTCCCTGCCCTGCACCCTCCCCCTCACCGCGGCTCACACAGTCTGGTTCCTCTCTCTCAGGACCGGCCGTGTCCTCCCTGCCCTGCTCCTCACCTTGTTTCCCAGCTCGTTGGAGAGCAGTGCCTGCTTTATTGCTCCAATTCTCCCGTCCATCATGTCTGAAGGAGCCACGATGTGACAGCCTGGAAAACAAGGGGCAGCGTTACCAGCAGAACGCAGCCTCGACCACACAGGGGTGGAATGCGACTCCCACTGCACAGCGGTGCAATCCATTCCTGGCTTTACCATCGGTGAAACTGCTGGGCAAAAAAAGTCTCACTTCCATCCCTGCTAGATCTGGGAATGCGAGGCCGTCGCTCACAAACACAGAGTGGCTGAAGCAGGCAGATCCTGCCTGGGAGTCGGGACCGGGACGCTGGTAAAAGATTCAGTTCGGTCTCTCTCCGACTCACCTGCCTGTGCGTACGCCAGGGCCACCTCCGCCAGCCGCTGGCAACTCGCTGCGCTGTCCAGCGAGCCGTCCTCCCGCAGGATCCCTGAACGGACAGACAGACAGACAGACAGTGTGTGAGACTCTGCTCAGGCTGTGCTGGCTCTCTCTATGGGACATGTGTGTGTGTGCTGTGCGTACCGCAGTGCCCGTGCGAGGTGTAGGGACACAGGCACACGTCGCAGGCCAGCAGCAGCTCAGGAAACGCAGAGCGCAGCTTCCGGAGGGCCTGCACAGCGGGGGTGTCGTCCGAGTCGGCCGCAGAGCCTTGCTCATCCTGCAGGGGGCAGCAGAGGGAGCAGGAGGAGTGGATTTGAGAAAACTCAAAAGGCAGGATTATCCAAAGAGACTACATTACGTTGAAGTGTAAAGATGATAACTGTATAATGCTTTCCCTGCACAAAGTGCGAGCCCTGGGGCGGTACAGCCCTCATTCTCCTACCTTGGGAAGATTGGCTGGGACTCCGAAGATCAGGACGCACTTCAGTCCATCGTCCACTAGAGGGCGCAGCATCCCTTCCAGCTTGTTGACTCCATACCTGCAGTGAGGGACAGGGAGGGAGTGACCATGTGACACAACGAAACCACGCCCCCTGCCGCCCCCGCCGCGCAGCCCTGTCAAGAGCGATCCAACCTGTCAACGTCAGCAGCCACGCAAACATGTCAGTGTCAGCTCAATCGCACAAGGAAGCTGGACACATTTCAAACTGGCACGTGAAGCCAAACCAAACCACGCACAAGGAGCATTCCGTATTCCTTTAGCGACGTTCTCTCTCTGCCCTGCTTGAACAAACACTGAAGCAGACGAGACTCTTACCTGGCCTGTCCAGGAAGGCTGGCGATCGGCTCCACCGCGTCCGGACTGTCCCTGAAAGAGTTAAACAGAGAGACATTACCACCCCCTGCTGGCACTGCCATGCTAATGCAAGGAGTCCAGCACTGTGAGCAATGGGACTGCTGGCACTGCCATGCTAATGCAAGGAGTCCTGCACTGTGAGCAATGGGACTGCTGGCACTGCCATGCTAATGCAAGGAGTCCTGCACTGTGAGCAAATAGGACTGCTGGCACTGTCATGCTAATGCAAGGAGTCCTGCACTGTGAGCAATGGGACTGCTGGCACTGCCATGCTAATGCAAGGAGTCCAGCACTGTGAGCAAATAGGACTGCTGGCACTGCCATGCTAATGCAAGGAGTCCTGCACTGTGAGCAATGGGACTGCTGGCACTGCCATGCTAATGCAAGGAGTCCTGCACTGTGAGCAAATAGGACTGCTGGCACTGCCATGCTAATGCAAGGAGTCCTGCACTGTGAGCAATGGGACTGCTGGCACTGCCATGCTAATGCAATGGGGCTGCTCTGTCCACTACTCCTTTATTAAGCGGAGTTGAAAACACTCCTTCGTTTGAATGAAGGATCACAGGTAAGAACAGTGGCTCACTCTGCTGTGTGACTGGAGTCTGACTCCCAGTCCTGCTCAAACACACACACACACACACACACACACACACACACACACACACACACACTGGTAGACACCAAAGCCCTTGCTTACGTGATGAAGATGGGGTAGATGAGGCTGCTGGCGCTGAAGCTGGTGCTGCAGGTCTGCCAGGTGCGCAGGGTGGGGTGGAAATACCCGCTGTGTAGAACAGAGTCAGCAGACTGCATGGCTGGAGAGACCAGGGGCACTGAGACAGCGAGCACTGTGAGATACAGGGAGAGAGACAGGGAGCACTGTGAGAGACAGGGAGAGAGACAGGGAGCACTGTGAAAGACAGGGAACACTGTGAGAGACAGGGAACACTGTGAGAGACAGGAACAGGAAACCTGCAGAAAGGGAGCGAGACAGACACACCAAGACCTGATTACCACACACACACACACCCGCACACCCGCACGCACGCACGCTTCTATCAAGAGTATTGTGCAGTATCTAGCTGTGATTTGTTTTAGATGTTTAAATGTTGCTTTTTATCTCTCTCTCTCTTATTTATTCTGTTTTTACCTATTCTGTCTAAATAAAAAACCCAATTGATTATACTTACCGTTGTTCTCCTTGCTGTGGGTTGAGGGCTGGCTGTTATTCCCCTCTATTGATGCCTTGAACTTGTGTGCTGTAATAGAAATAAAACAGAATTAGAGAGAATTCCTTATTTTATTTGAAGTAAGTTATGTCAGATCCACTTCAATCCCAAGAGCATTCTCAGAGCTCTGCGAGCTCCACTTCAATCCCAAGAGCATTCTCACAGCTCTGCGAGCTCCACTTCAATCCCAAGAGCATTCTCACAGCTCTGCGAGCTCCACTTCAATCCCAAGAGCATTCTCACAGCTCTGCGAGCTCCACTTCAATCCCAAGAGCATTCTCACAGCTCTGCGAGCTCCACTTCAATCCCAAGAGCATTCTCACAGCTCTGCGAGCTCCACTTCAATCCCAAGAGCATTCTCACAGCTCTGCGAGCTCCACTTCAATCCCAAGAGCATTCTCACAGCTCTGCGAGCTCCACTTCAATCCCAAGAGCATTCTCACAGCTCTGCGAGCTCCACTTCAATCCCAAGAGCATTCTCACAGCTCTGCGAGCTCCACTTCAATCCCAAGAGCATTCTCACAGCTCTGCGAGCTCCACTTCAATCCCAAGAGGTGAAGTGACTTGCTCAGGGTCACACAATGAGTCAGTGGCTGAGGTGGGATTTGAACCGGGGACCTCCTGGTTACAAGCCCTTTTCTTTAACCACTGGACCACACAGCCTGAATAATACTATTAGTATTATTAGTATTGTTATTATTATTGTTATTGTTTAAATATGTTTGCTGGAGTTTTTGTATCTAAATCAAACAATAAGCACTCTCTCTTTTAAACACAGACTCCTTGTCCAGTTCGGTTTGCACTGTCTTTGTACAGTGTGAGTAAACTCGCTGCATCACCCTGTGTTTTCTTATCAACCCTTCACAGTAGGCGACTGATACGATATCATATCGTAGCAAAGACGCAACCTCGTTCGAGAAAAAGCAGCCCAAAAAACAAGCCCAGCCTCCCCCGTGCTTCACAAACTGCCTCCATTCAATACCACACGATTCAGCTCGATGAAACAGTTACTGTGCAACATGAGACCGAAACAAACACACAGCAGACCTGCAATGAACTCTTTATGACGTGTTAATTTACACAGCGCCTCTCATCTCGGATTAAAAACGTGTCAGTTCAGCAAAACCATTCTCAAATGACATCAGTACAGATGATGAGCTTACAGGACAGTCTTACACACACTGCTTCGGGTCCGACTATCTCTAGAAAGACTTTATAGCAATCTAACACAACGGGACAAGTTTAAGACGCGAACAGGTCAAATAAACCAGGCTATTGATTTTGAATTGGGACTCGAGCCCCCCTCCCTCCCTACCTACCCGGAATGCCCGCGCGTCTCGGTGATGATGATGATGATGATGAAGGCGGTTTTTGAATGTAGTTTTTCTTGTGCTTCTCTGTTTTTGTGTGCTGCACTAAGTCCGCGTGATGGGCTCGTAGCTGACATCCGCAGAACTTACAAAGCGCCTTGTCGGCGTGGCCCGCTACAGGCGCGACCCAGTCTTTCAAACACGCCTCTGCTTCCCAGCCTTTACTGTATCGCTTCCCGTATTTACTCCACTTACTCGCCATGGCTGCAAACGCAGCGTTAGACAGCGCTAGAAAACCAGATAACAGAAGCGGTGTACGCGATTATAATGAGCCCTTGTCCTTCCCCGTGATCTCGGTCCTAATGCCAAATTAAAAGCGCTCAAAGGCTGCTTCATTAAAAATCAATCAACCATGTCCCAAATCATAATAACAACGTATCAGAATCCCGCATTCTACTTGCACACAACTTTTAAAACGTGTCTTTATCTTCTGCATGCAAGAATTCGATCTTAATAACTGGCTACACACTTTAGCCTTGTCAACCAATTTTCAACAAAACAAGCGACCCCGACTCAAAACAAGCCCAAAATATACTAAAAACCTGCAAAGCACACTAGACTGCATGGACGAACAAGCCCAATAAGCGGAAATGACAGCCGTGTTCCTACCTGGTCTTCCGCTGGTCTTTGCAGAACAGAAAAGCACGGCGCCTGCAGCCGCGGAATACTCGAGTCTGCGCACATGAGCCACCGGAGGCAAGGGGGCGGCGCAAGCGTGACGAAACAGGCGCGCTGACGAAACTGAACCCCCTGCGGTCGCCATCTTGGCTCAAAGATTCTATCGCTTTGAAGCGGACGCTGGCGACCGTTTGGAGCCGAAATGGCGTCCGTTTCATACTGTGAAGGACTATATCCCTGCTGCACATACAACACCCCCCATCATCTCCAGAACATCCTCCTCGTTCTTCTCGCGTTGTTATATATTCTGAAGTACGGGACGACTCGCGAGAGGAAGGCGCAGGTCTGGGTAAAGATGACTGGTTTTAATTATTTTCTTTCATTAATAACGATAGTAAGCGAGCGTCACAGACTGCGTTTGTTATATATATGTAGATATACATGCAGAGTGTAGCGTCCTAATTAAGAGAGGGAGTTCTGTAACATTGAGGCAGTCTGATTAATATTGAGAGGATCTGGAGTCAAGCAGCACCGTCGCCTGTTTATTTATATTTATATTAAAATCGACTTTGGTCTGAAATCTTCGTGAAGAGACCGCCCGGCAGTATTTCCAGTATTGTACTATAATATTAAAAACACTAATGTATAAGTCACTGTACTGAGATTATTGGACGGAGAGATTGGATATATAATTTAAACCTGCTGTTGTGTTTTGGCCCTTTTAAGAATCTATTCTGCAACGTATTAAACAAGCAGTTTAAAGATAACATACATACATACATGTGGGTCGCATGTTACTGATGCAGCTATCCCGCGATGTTCCTAATTAAACATTATTTATTTATTTATTTGTTTTGAATTCTGTTTTAGAAGCAGCGGACGAATTCCTCCCTCAATTCTCACGCGTCTCTCTCTCTGCTCCAGGTAGAAACGCTCCGCATTTACCTCCAGTAACGTGTCCATGGCTGAAAGCTAACGCTGGGCTCCTGTGCAGAGCAGCCTCTCCATCCCTGTGTTGCTGTTGCGGTGCCGGCCCTGCAGGGGGCGCTGTGCCGGGTCAGAATGCTGTTCTCTCTGCGGGAGCTGGTCCAGTGGCTGGGCTTCGCCACCTTCGAGATGTTCCTGCACCTGCTTGCGCTGACAGTGTTCAGCCTGCTGGTGGTGCTCAAGGCGGACGGGTTTGCGCGGCTCAGCTGGTGGGTGGTGTTCGCGCCCCTGTTCTCCGCGGACGGCCTCAGCACCTACTTCACGGCCATCGTGTCGGTCCGGCTGTGCCAGGAGGGGGAGAAGCGGCTGGCGGTGCTGCGGCTGTTCTGGGTGGTCACCGTGCTCAGCCTCAAGTTCGTCTGCGAGATTCTTCTGTGCCAGAAGCTGCAGGAGCGGTCCCGGGAGCTCTGGTTCGGTCTCATTGTCTCTCCCGTCTTCATCCTGCTGCAGCTTCTCATGATCCGAGCCTGCCGGGTCAACTGAGGGGCGCTGAGCAGAGCCATGTGACCCTCTGTGAGCCTCTCTTCATCATGTGACTCTTCAGAGTGCGCCCCCTTCATCATGTGACTCTTCAGAGTGAGCCCCCTTCATCATGTGACTCTTCAGAGTGAGCCCCCCTTCATCATGTGACTCTTCAGAGTGAATCCCTCTTCATCATGTGACTCTTCAGAGTGAGCCCCCCTTCATCATGTGACTCTTCAGAGTGAGTCCCCTTCATCATGTGACTCTTCAGAGTGAGCCTCCTTCATCATGTGACTCTTCAGAGTGAGCCCCCCTTCATCATGTGACTCTTCAGAGTGAGCCCCCTTCATCATGTGACTCTTCAGAGTGAGCCCCCTTCATCATGTGACTCTTCAGAGTGAGTCTCCTTCATCATGTGACTCTTCAGAGTGAGCCCCAATTCATCATTCTGAACTGTGATTATTAAGCCAGGGATTTCACGGATGTCAAACGTGGGGAATAGAATTGAGACGATCAGCTGTAATGTGGGTCTGTCTGTACAAACTGGCCCTTTACATGGAAACTGTTTCATCGTTGATGTGTTGTTTTTTATTTTGTAAATACATCCGAGATTAAATCTTTATACTCTGTACTCTGTCCAGTGTCTGTCAAGTAAATACAGAAACACAAAAACACTACTCTGTCCAGTCTCTGCTCTAGTGTCTGTCAAATAAATACATAAACACAACAGAACAACTCTGTCCAGTCTCTGCTATAGTGTCTGTCAAATAAATACAGAAACACAACAGAACAACTCTGTCCAGCCTCTGCTCTAGTGTCTGTCAAATAAATACATAAACACAACAGAACAACTCTGTCCAGTCTCTGCTCTAGTGTCTGTCAAATAAATACATAAACACAACAGAACAACTCTGTCCAGTCTCTGCTCTAGTGTCTGTCAAATAAATACAGAAACACAACAGAACAACTCTGTCCAGTCTCTGCTCTAGTGTCTGTCAAATAAATACAGAAACACAACAGAACAACTCTGTCCAGTCTCTGCTCTACAAGAAAGTAAACTCCACAGTGTATTTTGTTGGTGTGTGTCGTTATTGTTTTTCTTGTTCTGTGACTATTTTCCCAAGAGCTTTTGCTTGTGCTCCTCGTCCGATCGTCCTGTTTACTGAAATGTTTAAAACAATGCTTTAATGAGGACATGTCCGCGCCTCAAAGACACTGTTCCAGGCTCATCAGAGTGCCAGATTCAGACAGCGGAAGAACTTGAGAAAATGTACGAACGAGAGGAGACCGCTCAGCCCATCAGAGCTGGTCCGAGTCGCTGAGTGATCTCAGAGCCTGCTCAAGTCAGGTGTTCAAGGATCCCAGTGATTCTGCATCAACACCATGGCTAGGTAACCCAGGTAACGCAAGTAACCCAGGTAACGCATGCAGCATTTCCCACACCGTTGTGCCTGGGGGAATACGTTTAGCCTACCCTCTGTCTGCACTTAATTTCCAACTGCATCCTCGGGTCCTGCTTTCAGAACTATGATTAATAACGTTATCGATTGGGTTTTTGTTCTACATAACGGCTTTTTAAACTGTAATAATCACTGAATGCAAACAGCGACAACAATAATGTTTTTGCAATGTGTACAGTTTTGCACTGCGGTCTAAGCAGACCGAAGTTGATTGCAATACACCAATCGTCCACCAGGCGGAGATGGTTCCCTTTCGACTGGAAAAGATGCCGGAGAGCGCGAGTGAGAGTGTACAGTTTCCATGGAAACATGGCAGGGTGGGGTTAATTCAAATACATGATCTCATAAGGGAATTGAATTGGTTGGCATCTTAATTTTTTTTGCTCTCCAAAAATAAGTCAAAATGGACAATGGTCTATTTTAAATCTGTTGTCGAGATGAATCGTAAAGCACAGCCCTGTCTGGGTTCAACAGCTGCAGTCGAGAAAGCATTTTCTTGTCAGGAAAGTGCGTGATAGTTTTAGGGGATTTTGAAGGTGGTTAATGGCCCCCGTGAACAGACCCAGTCTTTTCCTTGTACTGACTTACACCGAGCTGTAAAATTAAAGTTTTTATTACTGTTTATCAACACATAAATAACTCCTAAAAATAGACACGTTGCCGTTTAGTTTCGTGGTTGCTTTTTGACCTACATGGTCAGGTAAGCCGAAGCTTGTGCGACTGTGTGCGTCCGTGCTGGACAGCACTCAGCTGCTGGGTTTGAACTTTGAGCTTCTCTTTCTTGCGTTTTAAATCTTTTCTAAAGTTATTCGCTAACCAAAGCAGTCCAAAGGGCAGGGTTAATTGCTTTCTATATGGGGACGAAAGTCCTTGACAGGGTTGTGTTTTTACGGGTCCACAGAAACACAGTGTAATGCAGAGCCCCAAGGCTTACAGTGCTTATAGAGCCGGCGTGCGTACCGACAGTGCTTGTTGACAGTCCAGTTTGCCCCGAAGTCGCTGGCTGCGCATGCAGCAGCGGTAGGCGGGTACGCCGCGTTTTTGGTTCAGGATTCAGAGCAGTCTTTTCAATCACCTCAGCTCAGTGTTTGTTCCTCCTCATTCTGTTCGTTTTACGGAGGGTTTGCTGTTATGAGGTTTTTCTAGCACAGCAGCAGTGGCCGCTGGCAGATAAATCCATTTATTTACAACGTGTTTCATTTACTGAGTGACAATGACCCACCCTGATCGCCTAACGTGTCATATAGAGGAAGTATTTCAACCCCACGGTTTCATTAGCGTTCACTTCCAGCACTGTGGTAGAATGCTAGATGAATCATTAACGAAGCCATTTGCATTTTATATGCTATCCTCCGGCCCTTGGTTAGCGAGCTTGTTTTTTTCAAGGTTATGAAGAAGGTCTGCACCTGACACACACACACATACATGCACACACACACATACATGCACACACACATACATGCATACACACACGCATGTTGTGTTATTTCTACCCCGTGAGACCGAACAAAGACACGCCACTCAACCCGCCCCATTGACACCAAAGCGGAAGCAATGCATTTCGACAGACTTCCATTTTATAGATTGATGATATTAAATACACTGTGTCCGAAACGTGCCATGTTTGCGATGCAGTGAGAATTTATGACCAGAGGGAACCATATCACTTCAGATATTAAAACCAAACCAATATTAAAGACTAGAACGCAATTAAATACAATAAATACATAAATAAACAGAGGAGTAATAAGTGAAGCAGTAGCTCGTTAATTGAAGAGTTAAATTTTAGGGGTGGGGTCTGCCTGTTGATTGACTTGCCATCTCTGGTAACCCAACAATAGAAGGGGCGTGGCTCCGAGCATAGTGGGTGGGGATATGTAATGAAGGGCGTGGCTTACTTGTTCTTGAATGCAGGCTTCTCGACATGTGGGCGGGGTTCAGCAATGACGCATGCAGTGTCAGGTGCAGGAGGCGGGGGCTCTCCGGTTTGATACACAGACAGACGGAGACTCGCCGCTGCTGTGCTGAAAGTACTGTGAAATAAGAGACGGAGAGAGACCGGATTTAATCCACTTGAGACCGATATACGAGCCCCGTCTGCCCGGAGACGTGAACAACAACAGCCAGCCATGTCAGGCAGCGAGGTCCGACTGCTCCGCCGGGATCATGCCCAGGGCAGCAGCAGCAGCAGCAGCGCAAGCCCTGGTCCGGGGGCTCGGATGCCGGTCTGGAAGCGAGAGATCCTGGAGCGGAGGAAAGCGAAGAGCGGCGGAGCAGCAGCAGCAGCAGCAGCCGCCGAGCCCGGCTCTGATACCGCAGCGACATCAAGCGCAGCATCCGCCGGCTCCGGCTCCTTCACCGTCAGCGGGGAAATATCTTCCGCTCACGGCGTTTATTTTATTAATCAGCAGCAGCAGCAGCAGCACAGTGCCAAGCGTATCGGTAGCGGCGGCGGAGACAGCAACGTGCCCACGGCGGCGGAGCTGACAGCCGCGGCACTCAAAGACCCTTGCGAGCTCCCGCACTCGGAGAGGGGCGGCGATGCGCTCTTATTATCATCCTCGCTTCCCGACGGCGAGGATGCAGCCCCCGCCCAGCAGCAGCACGGAGACGGGGGTGAGAGGCTGATCCTGCAGGAGAGCCTGGGGTCCCTTCAGGAAAACCCTTTCATCATACTGGAGAAGGAGAGGAGGAGGAGGAGACACCAGGACAGGGGAGCGGGCTCCCGGCCCATGCAGCACATCCTGGAGATGTACGCCAGCATTCCCGGGATCAAAACCATCCGGGCGGAAAACATCATCATCATCGAGTCGGACCCGGACTACTTCCACGAGGGGGGGGGCTTCGGCAGCGGCAAGCTGGGCCAGCAAAGCAAGGGCAGCACCTCGGGCTCCATGAGCGAGCTGCTGGACAGGAGAGGCAGCGCGGTGACGGAGATCCGCGCGCGGGAAGTGCTGCTCTACGACTCGACGCTCAGCCGGAGCGAGGAGAACCTGAGCACCCTGGAACCCGGGCTCAGCCCCAGCCCGGGCAGGGTGAGCCGCATGCTGCAGAAGTTCGATCGCAACTACTGCGGGAGGCTGCAATCAAAGTCACGCAGCACTGAAGACCTGCTCCTGGAATCGGAGCCACGCCCCACTCCCACACCCAAGCCAGCCCCCCTGCCAAAGATGCCGAGCCAAGCCTCTTCCTCCCCCAGGGAAGAGAGACCCCAGGCTGTCTTCCAGCGCCCCCCTGAAAGTGAACACTCCAGACCCCCTCAGAGTCTGGGGGTGGTGTCTCCCCTCCGTAAAGCCACGCCCCCCAGCAGTGACTCCCCAGTGTCCCCCCTCACCCCCACCTCTCCCCCTGGAGTGGGGGGCAGTCAGCTGTCTGTGTCTTCCTACAGAAAACACTTTGAAACTGGGGGAGCGTCCCGGACTATAGTGGTGAACCCCAGAGAGAGGGGGGACAGGAGGCAGCCCCTGACCAATGGGCTGCACTCACCCCAACACGGGCTAGGTGCCCCGAAAGGGGCCCCGGCTAGTTCATGCCACGGCCATGCCACGGTGCCATCAGCCAGCGCTTCCAGCAGCAGAGAGTCTGGGAATGTGGGCTCAGCCAGGGAGGAGGAGGAGCCCCATGCCACGCCCCCGCTCTCCCCTCAGCACAAACCCCAGCCCCCCTTCTCCAGCTCCAGTGCCAGCAACACTGCCAACCAACGGAGAGCGGTGTCCCATTCCACCAGCAGCAACGACTCCTTCGAGATCCGCCAGGCGCCCAAGCCGGACATGTCCTGCATCCCGGAGGGGGACATCCAGGCCAGAGCCCTGGCCAACATCCGGCTGCAGTCCAAGAACTCGTTCACCATCATTCCCAAACGCCACGGCCTCTCTGCGGCCGCTGCCGGGGCTGACAGCAGGGCCAGGGCGACGGCTGGAGCAGCAGCCAAAACCAGCACTGTGCCAGCCAGCAGCCCGACCTGGGAGAGGAAAACCAGCACTGTGCCAGCCGGCAGCCCGACCCAGGAGAGGAAAACCAGCACTGTGCCAGCCGACAGCCTGGCCCAGGAGAGGAAAACCAGCACTGTGCCAGCCAGCAGCCTGGCCCAGGAGAGGAAAACCAGCACTGTGCCAGCCAGCAGCCCGGCCCGGGAGAGATCTTCAGAAGCGGGAAGCCGTTTCCTTCCAGAGGGGGGCGAGGTGGAGCAGCCTCAGCCGGCAACGCCCTCCAAACATGAGCGCCGTCCGTCTGTGGAGTCTCTCCTCTTGGAGGCGCGAGAGAGGGGGAGGCCCCAAGAGATACCCGTCTGGCCAGCTGAGCCCCTTCCGGTGAGCCCCACTCCCAGTGCTTCCTCCCAGCCGGCTCCCACAGAGCTGCAGTCTCCAGTGGAACGAACAGCAGAACCAGCTCCCCCCTCCCAGAGAGTAGCAGTGGTAGCTCCCATCACCGTCCCCACAGCAACGAGCCCCAAAGCTGAGGAAGATGAGGAGAGAGGGAGAGCTTCGGAGGAGCTGCTGCCGGTCACCAA
Organism: Acipenser oxyrinchus oxyrinchus; assembly: GCA_030684275.1. Taxonomy (NCBI): domain Eukaryota; kingdom Metazoa; phylum Chordata; class Actinopteri; order Acipenseriformes; family Acipenseridae; genus Acipenser; species Acipenser oxyrinchus. The sequence goes on from CM060276.1 coordinate 4,278,115, forward strand.
CATCGACGACATAGTGGAGGGTCCGGAGGAGCCCGTGCCTGTCACTGAGATCCGCAGTCCAGCTCCCCAGCCCGCCCCGGCCCCCAGCAACGGATACCTGCAGCGCAGGACCGGCAACACCTTCACTGTGGTACCCAAGCGCAAGCCGACCGCCCAGGAGCAGAGCAGCACCAGCACTGCCCCCGACCCCCAGACCCCCCCAGGGCCACAGGGCTCCCAGGACGGGGCGCAGGGAGGGAAGGAGGCTCCCTTCGCCAGCCTGGGGGCCATGCTGAAGAAGCGCTACCCAGCGGTGGAGGAGATCCAGGTGATCGGAGGGTACCAGGTGCTGGGCCGGTCCTGCCTCTCCAAGACTGGCTCCTCACGCAAGAAGGTAAGAGCTCTGTGTGCGTTTAATCCAGCCTGCTGTTTGTGCACACGCATGCACTCACACGCACGCACGCACACACGCATGCACTCACACGCACGCACGCATGCACTCACATGCACACACACACACACGCATGCACTCACACGCACGCACGCACACACGCATGCACTCACACGCACGCACGCATGCACTCACACGCACACACACACACACACATGCACTCACACGCACGCACGCATGCACGCAGACACACACACACACACACGCATGCAGACACGCACACCCACGCACGCACACACACACCCGATTCTCTCACTGGAACGACTGTGCTGTGAGACCACTGGGCAGGTTGTATCAGCCGGACTCTGAGCACTGACAGTCTGTGGTGACTGTGCTGGTGACGTGCTGCTCCCTGCAGTACACCATGTCTGAGATCCATGCAGCACACTGGCTAAGGATTTCATGTCAGTTCATCACAGTGCAGTCCAGCACTGACAGGCTGACAAGCTGTACTCTCACTTCAATAGCAGCGCGGTGACTGAGCATTGCAGCCCCATGGAAGCACTTCACTTTACAGGTAGCCTTTACATTGCTGGGAGGCTGTGTTTTAACCAGGGCTGATGCTCAAGATCCCTCTCATCAGTGCAGCCCAGCGGGGTCCCTTCACTGAGTCACTGCACTGTAGCACTTACAGACAGCTCCATAGGAGCTGTGAGATACAGCTGGGTGCAACACCAGGTTACTGATGTAGGTGAGGCTGTGTGGTCTAGTGGTTAACGAAAAGGGCTTGTAACCAGGAGGTCCCCGGTTCAAATCCCAGCCACTGACTCATTGTGTGACCCTGAGCAAGTCACTTCACCTTGTGCTCCGTCTTTCGGGTGAGACGTAGTTGTAAGTGACTCTGCAGCTGATGCATAGTTCACACACCCAAGTCTCTGTAAGTCGCCTTGGATAAAGGCGTCTGCTAAATAAACGGCCGTCGCGCTGAAGCGTGCAGCTCGCAGCCTGTGATCCAGATAAAGACATGCTAACCACACACTGGGAGATGAATAGCCTGTCTGTTATTTCCAGCATCTTTGCAGCGTTTGTGTACAAACAGGAACTGCGAATCAGACTGGCAGCTTGAGACAGAAAATCCCCCTGTAGATGCAGCCTTCACTTCTCCAGCTCTCCATGTTCATAATAACAGCACATTGTTGTTACTGTAATCGTGGGCCACACAGTTTTGCACAAAGCGGTTTTGTTATGAACGCGTTAGGGGCTACATCTTCAAGGCTCTGCGTTCCATCTGTGGAGTCTTTACTGCAGGCTTTTTATTAAGGCAATAAAAACCAGCCTTCCGTGTGAGAGTTCCCGACACTGGCCAGGGTTCTGAGCTTCTTGCTTCTCTGAGGGCTTGTATTACCTGTGCAGGTGAGGCTGGCGTCTCAGAGCCTGGGGGGCTGCTGAAGTGAACCCCGGCCAGGTGGAGACGGACTGGAGACCGAGGGCAGGGGACACTTCTCTACACAGGGATGGGACGGTTCACCAAGGGTTACTTAGTGCTTCTGAATCAGTGGGATCCTTTGAGACCTGAAAGGTTTTGCTAGAATGGGTGGGAGTCTGGAGATTGCAAGTGTAAAATGATTGTAGCTTACAGGTGATGAGATCAAATGCAATAAAAAAGACCTGTCTTCTAGAGCCTAAAGACTCGCTCGTGAAACAGTGTCTCCCAGATCATCTTTGTTAGGCTGAGCTCAGATGTTTCAAATACCCGGCACACGTCCTGCGGAAACACAAGCAAACAGAAATAGCAGGCGGTGTGAGCGGAGCTCAGCGTGTCTTCTGTGTTTATTAATAAAGGCAGCGTGATGCTGCTGCTGCTGCTGCTGCTGTATCTCAGTGAGGCTGAAGAGTTTCAATCCCCCGTGACCACATTCTTCAGACATTGCAGCTCCCTGTAAAAACACCTCTTGTCTTTGCAGCATCTTATTGTGAACCTGCTTGGAGCTTCTCTGCTGCACGTTCATTTCCTGCTGTCTGAAGCAGTGAGCAGAGCGGGTAGGGGTTAGGGGTCGGGGTAGGGGTAGTGGTTGGTTTAGGGGTCGGGGTAGTGGTCGGGTTCGGGGTAGGGGTAGGGGTAGGAGGAGGGGAGGGGAGGGTCTCCTGCAGAGACGAGACGGGAGCACGCAGTGAGCAGAGCGGGTAGGGGTAGGGGTAGGGGTAGGGGTAGGGGTAGGGGTTAGGGGTAGGGGTAGGGGTAGGGGTCGGGTCTCCTGCAGAGACGAGATGGGGAGCAGTGAGCAGAGCGGGTAGGGGTAGGGGTAGGGGTTGGGTCTCCTGCAGAGACGAGATGGGGAGCGCAGTGAGCAGGGGTAGGGGTTAGGGGTTAGGGGTTGGGGAGAGGTTGGGTCTCCTGCAGAGACGAGATGGGGAGCATGCAGTGAGCAGAGAGGGAGGGGTGGGGAGGGAGGGTCCGGGGTATGCTGCTGCACCGCACACTGAGGCAGTCTGTGTGTCTGTGCGCTGGGTTTAGCTGCTGCTCTGCTCTGCGCTTGGCCGAGTCATGTCTAGAATGCGCTGCAGAGGTTGGCTGGACTTCACTGATCTCATTGTGAGTCACTGAAGGGTTTCATTTGAAATGACTGCCAGGGCAGCAAGTGCTGTCTCAATGCAGCAAAGCTGATGTAGCGTTGAAACAGGCAGCTCGTTCAGTGAGCGCAGCGCTGCTTTTGAGTTTCGGTGTGGTTCTGGATATATTGTGCTTGTCACTGTTCTGCCCTCTCTAGCTGAATCCAGCTGCCTGTATTAGTATTAGGGGAGGTGTGTTTGACTGCAGGGTGTTTGTGTCAATATTGAACAACTTGCTATCGGTGGACTGCCATCGATTCAGAATCAGCAGCGTGTGTGTGTGTGCGCGTGTGTGCGTGCTCGTCTCTGTGTGTGTGTGTGTGTGTGCATGCGCGTGTGTGCGTGCTCGTCTCTGTGTGTGTGCATGCGTGTGTGTGCGTGCTCGTTTCTGTGTGTGTGCGTGCTCGTCTCTGTGTGTGTGTGTGTGTGCATGCGCGTGTGTGCGTGTGTGTGTGTGTGTGTGTGTGTGTGTGTGTGTGTGTGTGTGTGTGTGCTCGTCTCTGTGTGTGTGCATGCGTGTGTGTGTGTGCTCGTCTCTGTGTGTGTGTGTGTGTGTGCTCGTCTCTGTGTGTGTGTGTGTGTGCTCGTCTCTGTGTGTGTGTGTGTGTGTGCGTGCGTGTGTGTGTGTGTGCTCGTCTCTGTGTGTGTGTGTGTGTGTGTGTGTGCTGTGTGTGTGTGTGTGTGTGTGCTGTGTCTGTGTGTGTGTGTGTGTGTGTGTGTGTGTGTGTGCTGTGTGTGTGTGTGTGTGTCTCTGTGTGTGTGTGTGTGTGTGTGTGCTCGTCTCTGTGTGTGTGCATGCGTGTGTGTGTGTGCTCGTCTCTGTGTGTGTGTGTGTGTGCGTGCTCGTCTCTGTGTGTGTGTGTGTGTGCTCGTCTCGTGCGTGCGTGCGTGTGTGTGTGTGTGCTCGTCTCGTGCGTGCGTGTGTGTTTCTTTGGTACTGAAGAAGCTTCTAGTTGCAGTGCTGGTCAGGGCGTGCACGGTGCTGATGATGCCCTGGCTCTCACATTCACAGCAGCGCTGCACGCATGTCAGTGAGTGTGCGTGCCTCTGTGGGTGTGCTGGGAGGGGTTGCTGTGTCTCATTGCCTGCGCATTAATCTGCACCTGCCTGACAGGTTCAGATAGTAAGTATTCAGCTTGAACAATACCTTGCATTTCTCAGCTGAGACTGTGGGGCAGTGGCTGCACAGGAGGGGCCGGGTGCACAGTGACTCAGCCCTGATGGGTACCACTGGATTGGGAGCTGGCTATGCAGCAGGACCAGGAGTCTACTCTGTGTACAGTGTTGACACGCAGGCTCCCCCTGCTAGAAACCTGTTTACACACCCACCACTCTTCAGTGTAACCCGCTGTGACTCGGAGTGTGGGGTTGATCTGGTTCTGCAGAGCGGGGTCCAGCGTGTGAAGGACTCCTCGCCGCTATGGACTCTTCGCCGCTGTGACTCAGCTGTGGCTTCCTGTGGTGGGATCAGATCTCTGCTGTGAGAGAGAGGGGGGTGGGGTAGCCTAGATACAGCTGACACAAGTATGTGAGTGTGAGTCTGTGTGAGTGAGTGTGTGTGTGAGTGAGTCTCTGTGTGTGTGTGTGTATCTGGTTGCTAGGGTGTGTGTGTGTGTGTGTGTGTGTTTATCTGGTTGCTAGGGTGTGTGTGTGTTCAGCTCCAGATGTGAAAGGTGACAACACCTCTGACCAAACCCAAAACACTGCTGTGTTCCCGCTGAGCCTATGTCTATTTTTGAAATTCTCTTTACTTCGCTCACTCTGCAAAGACAGCAAAGCGAGGGCTGCTGTCAGTTACTTGACATCTCCGTCCGTAACAGAGAATAAAACAGGAGCCCTTTGTAAACGCGGGGTTCGTTTCTTGTTGCTGTGATAGAAGCCGCTCTCTCGTCCAGCGGTACGGAGCGACACGCAGGGCAGCTGCCCCTCTTTGACCTTTAACCTTGAAGCACATGGCACAGTTTGTGTTGTAGAGTCCCTCTCTCCTGCAGTATGGGCAGGATGTGAGAGAGAGGGAGTGAGAAACACAGGCACACAGCGGTGTGTTGCATCGAGGTGTGTGTGTGTGTGCGTGACATATCTGTGTGTTTAAGCCGCACCCAGCCCACTTCACACAATCATTGACACTAATAACTCTGCCATTACCTCGCAGGAGTTAGTCACTGTTGAAAAGATTTTCACAGATTCGCAGGGGCTGGCGGCTGTACAGTAAATATCATACTGCCCGGGACAGGAACAAGTCATTGCAGATCCGGTCAGCCTTCTCTTAAACCCTGTGAACCCCAGTCTCCCCCCGTCCCTGTCTGGGCTGTATCGTCCCAGCTGAGCCCGTCCAGTCATTGGGCCCCATTTGAATGGGGAATGCACCAGTCATGCAGGCTATATTCAAATCCACTATGCAAACATTTGGAGCACAGATTAACTCTCTTTCTGCCTTTCTCCTTTTTGTTTTGCTGTCCGTTTCTTTCTGAAGTTCTTCACTCACTCTCTCTCTCTCTCTCTCTCTCTGTCTCTCTCTCTCTCTCTCTCTCTCTCTCTGTGTCTCTCTCTCTCTTTCTCTGTCTCTGTGTCTCTCTCTGTGTCTCTCTCTGTCTGTCTCTCTCTCTGTGCCTCTCTCTGTGTCTCTCTCTCTCTCTCTGTGTCTCTCTCTATCTCTCTCTGTGTGTCTGTCTCTGTGTCTCTCTCTCTCTGTGTCTGTCTCTGTGTCTCTCTCTATTTCTCTGGTTCTGTCCTTGGTGCCTAGCTGAGATATTTCATGTCGTTCCTCCCGAGGCCCTTAGGACCCCCCCTTTTTTAGACACAGCCTGTGAATCAGCTAGCAGAGTCCTCTCTCCAACAGCTTCAGCCAAACTGCTCTGCCTTGTATTTGTTTGCTTGCCACAGAGATCCCTAAAAATAGCATTACCTAGAGCAGCCAGCAAGCCTGATAATAAACCCAGGTGTTCCTGTATCGCTGTGTAGGAAGCAGACAGCAACTCCCTCACAGTGTCCTTTCTATTATAGATCTCTAATAACAGCACTGTGACACTCACACCTCCATCCTCTCCTCTCCCCTCCTCTCCTCCCATCCCCTCACCTCATCTCCTGTCTTCTCGTCTCCTGTCCTGTCCCCTCCTCTCCTCTCCTCTCCCCTCATCTCCTGTCTTCTCGTCTCCTGTCCTGTCCCCTCCTCTCCTCTCCTCTTCCCTCCTCTCCTCTCATCTCCTCTCCTCTCATCTCCTGTCCCCTCCTCTCCTCTCCTCTCCTCTCCTCTCCTCTCCTCTCCTCTGCCAGGGTGAGTTGGCAGGCCCAGTCCTGTAGCTGGCTGTGATTCAATTTAAAAAGAATGAAGCTGGACTTGCAGAACTGGCTCGCGAGGAACTGAAACACTGAAACAAAGAGCCATCTGTCTGAAAAAAACAAAGCAGGATACGTGGGTCAAAATAAATATGCATATATACAAGTTGGCTTCTAACGAGCTGTGCTCCGCGTCTTCTCTGCTTGTCTTCCCAGATGAAGATCTCGTTCAGCGAGTCGAGTCTGCACACCACCTTTGAGTACCCCTCGGAGAGCTCCATGATGGAGGGGGACCCCGAGAGTGACGAGGAGGAGGAGGAGGAGGAGGAGGCGGCCCAGCTCTTCATCCCCAGAGCCAGCTACCCCGTCTCGCCCGGCCCTCAGAGCGCCAGTAACGCCAGGAACTCGGGTGAGAACGATGGCGCTCGGCTGCTGTTCAGTAAAACAACGTGCCGATCTGCAGGGCAGCAGCTCAGGGATCCCAGAGGCTGTTAAACAGTTAGGGTTTGGTTTAGTCCACTCCCAGGGGAGCAGGGCCTGGCACCCCTGTGCGCTGTGTCAGTGGGTCTGTCCCTGTTCACTCCCAGCTCTTCTCTCACATTGAGGTTAATGGAAGACCTTTCTGACAGGCTCTTGATCAATGGGGACCCTTGCTGGAGAGGACTTGCATTGCAGCTGTGAAACCACTGCCTCTTAGCCAGCCTAGTCAAGGGCCTTCAGAGTCAGTTTAATATTCAGAAATCACAGCGTCTCTTCGTCCTTGTAATACTTTAGTGAAGCCTGATCCTGTTTGCATGCTGTGTCCCTGTCCTCACTGTCCCCTCCCCTGTCCAGCAGGCCTGTCCAGCTACACTCCCAAGCACTCTGTGGACTTCAACCAGTGGCAGGACCACAAGCACGAGGACAACGTTTCCTCGGGGGACTCCTCACCGGGACACGCTGACCTCTCCATGGATGAAGTGATGGTGAGTGTGTGCGACTGAGAAACGAGTCCCCAGACCAGCTGAGAATGAAAAGAAAATCCAGAGACATTGAGGGGCTCGGGGATTGTAATTACTGTTTGAATTGGGTTCAGTTCAGCAATGCTGAAATATTACAAGGAAATGGAATAACGTTTTCACTGAAGCCCCTTTGAAGACGTTCATAAGAGCCTTGGAGCTGAAGCGCTCATCTCTGAAGTTCATGCGTTGTGTGTCGGGGGTCATTTCTGTTAGATTTGTGCAGCTCAGACTGTGTGAAATGACCCCCCCCCACACACACGTTACCAATAGATAAACATGACTCACGTTAACAGAGATTCCTCCTGTGTGATTTTTAATAGTATTGATAAAGTTCACTCTTGTGAGTGTTTTATAATTCTGTGTAAGTACATACTAACCCTTGCGCTGCTCCGCTCTCCCCCCTCCCTCTCTCTCTCTCTCTCAGCTGACCCCTGCAGCAGACAGCAGCTCCCTGTCGGATTTCAGCAGTGAACCCGTGCTCTATTTCTAACCAGCGCAGCCTGAGAGAACCACGCAGCCTCTCCTTCTGAACCAGCAGAGCCTTGCTGCCTCCCTCACTCCTCCCCCAGCCGGGCCGTTTGAGGGGAGAAGCTGCTTTCCAGAGGCAGCGCGGAGCTCTGTGGAGAGGGAGCTTCTGCTGGGCTGGTTCCTGTGGCTGACAAAGTGCTGGAGCTGAGATTTATGAATGAAGTGTTTCGATGGATCAGAGCCCAGCTCCAGGCAACGACAGTGTGCTGCTATAAAAACCCAACTGCCAGATCATCAGTAATGTTAATGAAAGAAATCAAAGTGTGGACTCCTGTGACAGGCAGGCTGTCCGGACAGCTCTGGGTGTGTTAACTGGGTCCACAGCAGCTCTTGTCATTCTCCAAGCTGTTCTGTAGGGGGCGTTTGCTGTCCCAAGCCAGACAGGATGGGAATGGCTGTGTTCGCTCGCTCTGGGCTCGTTTCACTTCACCTGAAGCCTGCACCTTTTCATTGTGTCATCGAGTGTGAAGGAAGCTCCTCCTCGTTCGCTCCTCACCTGTCTGCTTCACCTCTCTGGGTTTTCTGCCCTGTGTAATTGATCAGTACGGATCAGTACTGTGCGAATGTAGACAGATTAAAAAAAAAAAAGAAATTAAAAAGTGCCAGTCTGAAAATCCCAAATTATTCACGTCTCTGAAGAATGTTCTAGTTGTATCTCTCTGTGTTTGTTTTGTATTGTTGCTGCTCCCTCCTCATTCTTGACATGCTCAGTGTTATTAGTCTGTTGTCTCGGTCCTTCCTGGCGAGGGCTCTGTCCTCAGTGCTGCACTTTGTTCTCTCATGTGGTTCAGAATCCGTTCCCTTGTCTGTTAAAGCCACAGGAACGAAGCAGACGAGAGGAGCTGGAAACAGATTGAGGCAGGGCGCCCCCCCTCGCTCGCTCGCTCGCGCTCCTCGTTTCTTTGTTATTTGCACTCTTCATTTTGCACTTGATGTGGGGAGACAGACGGCTGTGCAGTGCTTGCTGTTCATTAATATATATATATATATATATATAGATAGATCTAGAATCTTATCAGGGTGAAATAATACACAAGTCACACTGGGCTTGTTTCGGTAACATTGCTGCATCCTGCCCTTCTGTCCCTCGTACGAGGAGACTCCTGCAGATAAACGCGGTCCGTATCACGCAGCCCGGGCACCAGCACTCCCAGGACCCCGAGTGAGCCGCAGGGCCGCGCCAGGCTGTGATTTGGTTCATTTCAATCCAGTATTGAGGTCTTAATCTGTACAGGTTGTGATGCTCTGATACTAACAACTGCAGACACTGCAATATTCTCCACGGACTTTTTACAATTTTTTATTTTATTTTTATGTATTAATAGATCTGTCTGGTACTTGAATCTGCTGTATTGAAGAATTTAATAATCGTATCATTTGTATCTTTAAAAGATTTTTTTTCATAATATTTGTTCAACTGGAAATAATAAAAGTACTTGAAGCAGCAGCTTGTGTGGTTTTGGCGTCAGGCTGGAGGAGTGATTTCTGAGCTTCGTTTAATTTTCACAAATTGCACAACAAGATGCCACACGTATTTCTAACAGATATGTTTTATTAAAATAGACTGATTATAAAAAGGAAAACACATCAAAGGTTTCAAAACACGGCACTCAAAGTAAAGTGTAAACCCCCCATCATCATTATTATTATTATTATTATTATTATTATTATTATTATTATTATTATTATTACTTTGTATTCCTGTGCTTGTTTTTGCAGGGGGTGGACAGCATGTATCATTTAATACAGGGTGTGGTTTTCCTGGGTGTCTCAGTGCTGGGGCAGGAGCCCAGTCTGGTCAGCATTGTGTGTGTGGGGGGCTCTGGGCTGGTCTGGTCAGCAGCGTGTGTGTGTGTGTGTGTGGGGGGGCTCTGGGCGGGGCTCTGGGCTGGTCAGCAGCGTGTGTGTGTGTGTGTGGGGGGCTCTGGGTTGGTCAGCAGTGTGTGTGTGTGTGTGTGTGTGGGGGCTCTGGGTTGGTCAGCAGTGTGTGTGTGTGTGTGTGTGGCTCTGGGCTGGTCAGCAGTGTGTGTGTGGGGCTCTGGGTCTCTCAGGAGTCCTTGTGGGCGCTGTGGCTCAAGGTGCCTTTGCTCAGACTCCCTGCCTCCCTCTTCAGCACGTTCAGCAGCGTCTGAGAGCTCTCCAGGATCTGACAAGCAAACACAATGCAATGTCAGTTTATATACAGGCTACTTTCACACAAAGTAAGTCTTGGCTGATGCGCTGGGGAGACCGCACTATGGTTGATCCCCGGAGCCAGCATCGCAGCCGTTGTGTGTGCTGATGCGCTAGGGAGGCAATAAGCTGATCCTTGGAGCCAGCATTACACTTCAGCCATCAACACCAGACAGAAGGATCTCTACATCATCATATGGAAGGAAGCGCAAATGGATGGAGACACAGATGGATCACATTAGTTTACTGTGAAGCTACGTCTTAGTTGGTGCTTATCTTGGCGAGAGCCAAGTTCAAATCAGCATGAAGTTTTAACATCTACTCTCGTAATGGAAATCGTGTGTACTGTTGATATGAGCCCAAGCTGCAGTATCCCTGTGACTGGCCTGTGTGATCAGTGTGTCCCTGAGCAGCACTGTGCCCCCCCCAGCAGCAGCAGCAGCTCTCCAATGGCTAAGCTGTTGTTTTTAATAAAAGACTAAAGGCTGGGTGGGAGGGCTGGGAGTTCATCTTCCCTGCATTCCAGAATAAAGATCTGTTCCTTCTGTTAAAGAAATGACCTTTCCTAGTGCAGCACGATCAACTGCCTTAATAACAAGATCGCTGTCCTGTTTGTACACCAGCAGCCCCTCACACACACACACGCATGCACTGACACACACACACACACACACGCACACACACACACACACACACACACACACACACACACACACGCACACACACACACACACACACACACACACACACACACACACACACACACACACACACACACACACACACACACACACACACACACACACACACTGCACACACACACACACACACACACACACACACACACACACACACACACACACGCACGCACTGACACACACACACACACACACACACACACGCACTGACACACACACACACGCACACACTGACGCACACACACACACACACACACCTCGTTTCACCCCTGGCTCACCTTCATATAGGCTGCCTCGGTCTCAGCGATGGTGCGGTCGAAGTCATTGCGTGCTGCCAGCTTGCGTGCCAGGCTCTCGTTGACGCGGCTCAGCTTCTCCGTCAGGATGCGGATGTCGTTCTGCAGCTTCGTCTTCTCCTCCTCCTCCTGCAGGATCTGCCGGTTGAGCTCCTCGCGCTTGGAGCACAGCTCCTCGATGCCTGAGGAAACACCAGGGGAGCAGTGAGCACTGAGAGAGACGCGAGGAACAGGGTCTGCCTGCTACACACCAGCATGCAATTACAAAGGGCAACTCTTCAGAGGAGAGCAGGCTTGTACTGCCCAGCAATCAGCTGTTTAATGTTTTTTTTTCCATTGCTGAGTGAATGCTTTCCAGGCTGCTGTTTCACTTCACCAGCAAGCACAGGTTAGCTGGGCACATGTAGCTTTTGCAATGCTGTTTTGCTCAGCCCAGTCACTCCAGTGCAGACCCAATTTTGAGCCACGAGTACTGAATGCCTGGAATAGCACAATGATACAGTAAGAGAGCGCAGCTAGTCTGAGATTGCACTACCGGGAGAATAACTCAGGACCAGATGAACCTGTACAGAGCAAACACATCCACACAATACAACTACTGTCACGGAGAACACAAGAGAACCGACCGACAGAAACCGAGGCAGCTGGAAGAACACACAGAAACCAAACCATTTTGTATGATGCTGTTCAACTTGTCCAGAGTAAACAACCGCACAATCTAGGCAGGATCGCCGTGTTACTGAAGTTCACCCGAGACGCAGGTAGCGAAGCAGCACCTGTACAGGGCAGGGCTAATTCAATCTCACTGCTGGAACAGACGAGCCCCGAGTCAAAGCCAGTGTTATCTCTAATCAGAGCGCCGGGACTGAATCACAGGAGGGTCCGCACCTCGGTTTTATTCCATTTGTTTACAGTACTTTTAAAATTTGTTTTATTAAGATCATTTGATCTGCCGAACTTGTATTTGTTAACCTCAAGTCAATACGCACATACCTGGATGCATACAGAAATCCGATTGCATGCCAGTTACACTCCGATATTTGAGTTCGTGCTGTACTAAGTTTTCTTAGTTGCTCAAAGCTGACAGCATCACTAACACGAGCAGTAAACCGGCTAGTCTATATTGAGTTGTGTGGCGGCAGTGAAACGAATCCCCTTCTCTTCTCCTCCCGCATTCCCGTTACCTACACTTGACCAGCTCGTTGTTGTAGGTCTGCAGCGCCGCTCCTTGCTGTGTCATGTTGTCTGTCTCTGTGCGGAGTTGCTTCGCCTGCGGCTGCAGAGATACCCGGTTCGTCTCCAACCGGTTTCTGAAGAACCGAGAATTCAGGCACTTTGTTCGCCCCGCCGGTTCCGTTTACTCGAGTCCGGACTTGATGAACCCGCCAGCTGTCTCCGTGGAGTCCTCAGTATAAAGACGGCACAGTGTGTCGCCCAGCCGCGTTTATTGTATTCTTATCTCTCACACTGTCTTTGCCCGGCCTCCCGGTTGCTAATCCCACAGCTCTGGGTAATTATTACTTTATCCTCCCGCGCCTCTTCCTCTGTTCCCAGGGTAACCGCTTCGCAACCTAAACCGTCATCACTTCCGCCACACTTTGTGGGCCCTGTTCTAGTGCGTCATCAAAACGCGCCGAAGGCTTAAAGAAAACTGCGACTTGTTAATTTCTGCAATATTATTAACGACTACCTACTTGTAATACCAAATACACAAAATCCAATTCGATTTATACGGGCTTTGTAATTCTATTGCGTGCAAGTAATGTTGCCGTTTACAATTGTGACATTTAGTTTATTACAGCGACAAGAATTATTCTTATAATTTTTTACACTTCAGTACTACCCTGTTCCCCAGGATTTGCAGTCCTCGCAGCCTCATGGCCTCGCTTGTTCTGCAGCAGGCGAGCGGCGCTGAGCTGTCAGCTGCTTGGAACACACTGAGCTCCGGTCTCGTACCCGCCTCAGCCCTCGGACTGGTGAGTACAGCAGCACCGGTGAACAGCATTGCGCGTTCATCGGGTACTGTATTGCAGTGCTGAAGCCATTAAACACTGCTGTTCATTCCAAACACATGTATAGACAAATAATATTATAACTGCGGGCACTGATTCGCCTTGCAGCGTTTAAAACGAAAACCTGTGCTGTCGTAGTCAAATTATTTATAATTACGCCAAGGGTGGAGAATTTTAAGTGCGTATGTATTGCAGAGGCCATGACATGTACCATGATATGTACCTAAAACTTTGTAACGGTTATATTGTACTGTAACACTGTGGCTAATCAAGCTTGCATTAAAACCTGGAATGGATCAAACCGCTATGCAGTGGGACTCTCGTTCCTATCCCTGGATTGCAAACTGTTGTTGCACACTAACTGCTCCCCCTCCCCAGGTGAGCCCTGGCTCAGACTCCAGTACAGCGGCGGGCCCCTCCTCTCCCGAGGCCCTGCGCCAGGCTGTGGAGGTGCTGTGTGCCTGGGGGCTGGAGGGCTGCGTGGAGGAGTGGTATCTGGAGGTGCTGCAGACAGACCTGCAGCGCAGCGTGGTCCCCGAGTTCTGGAGCGGTCTAGAGCAGCCGGAGAACGGGCTGAACGAGAGGCAGCGGGCGGGGCTCCTGCTCGCCGCCTTCCGGACCCTGAGGGGCCGGCTGGAGCCTTACCTGCGCGGCCTGGCCCTGCTGGGGGGCTGGGAGGAGGCGGGGACCCTGCCGGGGCTGGGGGCCGAGGCGCTCAGGGAGAAGGTGTTCACCCTCCTCAGGGCCATCCTGCTGTTCTCCCCGGGGCCCGCGCTTGGGGACAGCGTGCAGGAGTTCTACGCGCGCACGTTCCGCGTACACATGAGGCTGCGGCGGGAGAGGGAGAGGGACCGGGGGGGCAGAGAGCAGGACAGCCTCATGGAGGAGACGCTGGGCAGCAGCAGCATCGCCACTGAAGAGGTCAGCGAGGAGGAGGAGGAGGAGGAGGAGGAGGGGGGCTCGTCAGGGCTGTGTCCGGGCTGCAGGGTCGACAGGGGGCAGTGCTGGTGTCTGGAGGCCATGGAGCAACTGGAGCATCTCAGGCAGATACTGTAAGTGAAACAGAGTGACTGTGTGAAGCAGTGCAGGTACAGTGACAGTGTGAAGCAGTGCAGGTACAGTGACAGTGTGAAGCAGTGCAGGTACAGTGACAGTGTGAAGCAGTGCAGGTACAGTGACAGTGTGAAGCAGTGCAGGTACAGTGACAGTGTGAAGCAGTGCAGGTACAGTGACAGTGTGAAGCAGTGCAGGTACAGTGACTGTGTGAAGCAGTGCAGGTACAGTGACAGTGTGAAGCAGTGCAGGTACAGTGACAGTGTGAAGCAGTGCAGGTACAGTGACAGTGTGAAGCAGTGCAGGTACAGTGACAGTGTGAAGCAGTGCAGGTACAGTGACAGTGTGAAGCAGTGCAGGTACAGTGACAGTGTGAAGCAGTGCAGGTACAGTGACAGTGTGAAGCAGTGCAGGTACAGTGACAGTGTGAAGCAGTGCAGGTACAGTGACAGTGTGAAGCAGTGCAGGTACAGTGACAGTGTGAAGCAGTGCAGGTACAGTGACAGTGTGAAGCAGTGCAGGTACAGTGACTGTGTGAAGCAGTGCAGGTACAGTGACAGTGTGAAGCAGTGCAGGTACAGTGACAGTGTGAAGCAGTGCAGGTACAGTGACAGTGTGAAGCAGTGCAGGTACAGTGACAGTGTGAAGCAGTGCAGGTACAGTGACAGTGTGAAGCAGTGCAGGTACAGTGACAGTGTGAAGCAGTGCAGGTACAGTGACAGTGTGAAGCAGTGCAGGTACAGTGACAGTGTGAAGCAGTGCAGGTACAGTGACAGTGTGAAGCAGTGCAGGTACAGTGACAGTGTGAAGCAGTGCAGGTACAGTGACAGTGTGAAGCAGTGCAGGTACAGTGACAGTGTGAAGCAGTGCAGGTACAGTGACAGTGTGAAGCAGTGCAGGTACAGTGACAGTGTGAAGCAGTGCAGGTACAGTGACAGTGTGAAGCAGTGCAGGTACAGTGACAGTGTGAAGCAGTGCAGGTACAGTGACAGTGTGAAGCAGTGCAGGTACAGTGACAGTGTGAAGCAGTGCAGGTACAGTGACAGTGTGAAGCAGTGCAGGTACAGTGACAGTGTGAAGCAGTGCAGGTACAGTGACAGTGTGAAGCAGTGCAGGTACAGTGACAGTGTGAAGCAGTGCAGGTACAGTGACAGTGTGAAGCAGTGCAGGTACAGTGACAGTGTGAAGCAGTGCAGGTACAGTGACAGTGTGAAGCAGTGCAGGTACAGTGACAGTGTGAAGCAGTGCAGGTACAGTGACAGTGTGAAGCAGTGCAGGTACAGTGACAGTGTGAAGCAGTGCAGGTACAGTGACAGTGTGAAGCAGTGCAGGTACAGTGACAGTGTGAAGCAGTGCAGGTACAGTGACAGTGTGAAGCAGTGCAGGTACAGTGACAGTGTGAAGCAGTGCAGGTACAGTGACAGTGTGAAGCAGTGCAGGTACAGTGACAGTGTGAAGCAGTGCAGGTACAGTGACAGTGTGAAGCAGTGCAGGTACAGTGACAGTGTGAAGCAGTGCAGGTACAGTGACAGTGTGAAGCAGTGCAGGTACAGTGACAGTGTGAAGCAGTGCAGGTACAGTGACAGTGTGAAGCAGTGCAGGTACAGTGACAGTGTGAAGCAGTGCAGGTACAGTGACAGTGTGAAGCAGTGCAGGTACAGTGACAGTGTGAAGCAGTGCAGGTACAGTGACAGTGTGAAGCAGTGCAGGTACAGTGACAGTGTGAAGCAGTGCAGGTACAGTGACAGTGTGAAGCAGTGCAGGTACAGTGACAGTGTGAAGCAGTGCAGGTACAGTGACAGTGTGAAGCAGTGCAGGTACAGTGACAGTGTGAAGCAGTGCAGGTACAGTGACAGTGTGAAGCAGTGCAGGTACAGTGACAGTGTGAAGCAGTGCAGGTACAGTGACAGTGTGAAGCAGTGCAGGTACAGTGACAGTGTGAAGCAGTGCAGGTACAGTGACAGTGTGAAGCAGTGCAGGTACAGTGACAGTGTGAAGCAGTGCAGGTACAGTGACAGTGTGAAGCAGTGCAGGTACAGTGACAGTGTGAAGCAGTGCAGGTACAGTGACAGTGTGAAGCAGTGCAGGTACAGTGACAGTGTGAAGCAGTGCAGGTACAGTGACAGTGTGAAGCAGTGCAGGTACAGTGACAGTGTGAAGCAGTGCAGGTACAGTGACAGTGTGAAGCAGTGCAGGTACAGTGACAGTGTGAAGCAGTGCAGGTACAGTGACAGTGTGAAGCAGTGCAGGTACAGTGACAGTGTGAAGCAGTGCAGGTACAGTGACAGTGTGAAGCAGTGCAGGTACAGTGACAGTGTGAAGCAGTGCAGGTACAGTGACAGTGTGAAGCAGTGCAGGTACAGTGACAGTGTGAAGCAGTGCAGGTACAGTGACAGTGTGAAGCAGTGCAGGTACAGTGACCGTGTGAAGCAGTGCAGGTACAGTGACAGTGTGAAGCAGTGCAGGTACAGTGACAGTGTGAAGCAGTGCAGGTACAGTGACAGTGTGAAGCAGTGCAGGTACAGTGACCGTGTGAAGCAGTGAAGGTACAGTGACAGTGTGAAGCAGTGCAGGTACAGTGACAGTGTGAAGCAGTGCAGGTACAGTGACAGTGTGAAGCAGTGAAGGTACAGTGACTGTGTGAAGCAGTGCAGGTACAGTGACAGTGTGAAGCAGTGCAGGTACAGTGACAGTGTGAAGCAGTGCAGGTACAGTGACAGTGTGAAGCAGTGCAGGTACAGTGACAGTGTGAAGCAGTGCAGGTACAGTGACAGTGTGAAGCAGTGCAGGTACAGTGACAGTGTGAAGCAGTGCAGGTACAGTGACAGTGTGAAGCAGTGCAGGTACAGTGACAGTGTGAAGCAGTGCAGGTACAGTGACAGTGTGAAGCAGTGCAGGTACAGTGACAGTGTGAAGCAGTGCAGGTACAGTGACAGTGTGAAGCAGTGCAGGTACAGTGACAGTGTGAAGCAGTGCAGGTACAGTGACAGTGTGAAGCAGTGCAGGTACAGTGACAGTGTGAAGCAGTGCAGGTACAGTGACAGTGTGAAGCAGTGCAGGTACAGTGACAGTGTGAAGCAGTGCAGGTACAGTGACAGTGTGAAGCAGTGCAGGTACAGTGACAGTGTGAAGCAGTGCAGGTACAGTGACCGTGTGAAGCAGTGCAGGTACAGTGACCGTGTGAAGCAGTGCAGGTACAGTGACCGTGTGAAGCAGTGCAGGTACAGTGACCGTGTGAAGCAGTGCAGGTACAGTGACAGTGTGAAGCAGTGCAGGTACAGTGACAGTGTGAAGCAGTGCAGGTACAGTGACAGTGTGAAGCAGTGCAGGTACAGTGACCGTGTGAAGCAGTGCAGGTACAGTGACCGTGTGAAGCAGTGCAGGTACAGTGACAGTGTGAAGCAGTGCAGGTACAGTGACAGTGTGAAGCAGTGCAGGTACAGTGACAGTGTGAAGCAGTGCAGGTACAGTGACAGTGTGAAGCAGTGCAGGTACAGTGACAGTGTGAAGCAGTGCAGGTACAGTGACAGTGTGAAGCAGTGCAGGTACAGTGACAGTGTGAAGCAGTGCAGGTACAGTGACAGTGTGAAGCAGTGCAGGTACAGTGACAGTGTGAAGCAGTGCAGGTACAGTGACAGTGTGAAGCAGTGAAGGTACAGTGACAGTGTGAAGCAGTGCAGGTACAGTGACAGTGTGAAGCAGTGCAGGTACAGTGACCGTGTGAAGCAGTGAAGGTACAGTGACAGTGTGAAGCAGTGAAGGTACAGTGACAGTGTGAAGCAGTGCAGGTACAGTGACAGTGTGAAGCAGTGAAGGTACAGTGACAGTGTGAAGCAGTGAAGGTACAGTGACCGTGTGAAGCAGTGAAGGTACAGTGACCGTGTGAAGCAGTGAAGGTACAGTGACAGTGTGAAGCAGTGCAGGTACAGTGACCGTGTGAAGCAGTGAAGGTACAGTGACCGTGTGAAGCAGTGAAGGTACAGTGACCGTGTGAAGCAGTGAAGGTACAGTGACCGTGTGAAGCAGTGAAGGCACAGTGACTGTGTGAAGCAGTGAAGGTACAGTGACTGTGTGAAGCAGTGAAGGTGCAGTGAAGGTACAGTGACTGTGTGAAGCAGTGCAGGTACAGTGAAGCAGTGAAGGTACAGTGACTGTTTGAAGCAGTGCTGTGTTGTCATAGCAGATACAGATGCCTCTCTGTTCTCTCAGCACCAGCTTGCATCTCCTGGAGAGGGTGAGCTCCGACGCCGTCACCACCATCCTGCACAAACTGATTGAGCAGCGCATGGAGGCGCGCTGCCGGGGGGAGTACGAGCGCTCCTTCCTCAACGACTTCCACGAGGTAAGACTGACACCCTGAAGCCCAGGTAGCAGCAGGCAGCTGTGCTGTATCTCTCCTCTCTCTGTGCCTCTCTCTCTCTCTCCCAGTGGCTGGAGAAGGTGAATGGCTGGCTGAGCAAGGTGTTCCTGAGCCAGACGCAGTCCCTCGAGGGCGATGCCACGCTGAAGCGCTGGCGCTGCCACATGCACAGCTTCTTCTACCTCATCTACGTGAGCATGCGCATCGAGGAGCTCTTCAGCATCATCCGCGGTGAGGGCTGTCTCCAGCGACACACACCTTCATTCACACGCCAGTGCTTCAAACATAGACATGTGTTGCTTTTCCCCTTGCAGATTTTCCTGATTCCAAACCTGCTATTGAGGATCTGAAGTACTGCCTGGAACGGACCGGTCAGAGACAGCAGCTGCTGACATCACTGAAAGCTGCCATGGAGACCCGCCTCCTCCACCCAGGTGACTGATGGCATGGCGTTGACTCATTTCTCTCCTGTCAGCAGTTATCAGGGATGACGAGAAGCCCTGTGCTGCTTCTTATCCAGTGAGCTCCGGATCTTTCTTTGTGTTTCATTTCAGGAGTGCACACCTCTGACATCATCACTCTGTACATCTCAGCCATCATGGCTCTGCGGGAGCTGGACCCCTCCATGGTCATCCTGCAAGTGGCCTGTGAGCCCATCCGCAAGTACCTGAGGTACAGCACAGTGCACACACAGGGCACAGCACAGTGCACACACACAGGGCACAGCACAGTACACACACAGGGCACAGCACAGTACACACACACAGGGCACAGCACAGTACACACACACAGGGCACAGCACAGTACACACACACAGGGCACAGCACAGTACACACACACAGGGCACAGCACAGTACACACACAGGGCACAGCACAGTGCACACACAGGGCACAGCACAGTACACACACACAGGGCACAGCACAGTACACACACACAGGGCACAGCACAGTACACACACACAGGGCACAGCACAGTACACACACACAGGGCACAGCACGCTGTCTCCATGGCCATCCTGCAAGTGGAACACACAGCACAGCTCTGCACCATACACCGCCCACACCATCGAAAGAGACAGCACTGAGTTGCAGAGAGCTGCTATGTTGGAAGGGGACTGAGCTGTAGCTTAACGGCTCTGTTTGCTCCCGGTGTGCCAGGACGCGGGAGGACACGGTGCGGCAGATAGTGGCCGGCCTCACGGGGGACACAGAGGGCTCCAGCGAGCTGGCCAATGAGCTGTCGAAGGCTGACCCCGTGACCCTGGAGCACGGGCAGGACAGTGACGAGGAGACGGCTGACCCTGAGGAGTGGCTCCCTGACCCCATCGACGCAGAGGCAGGTCTGTAACCGCTCCGAGATTCCTGTGCACTTTGCACACATCACAGCACTGTGCATCCTTTCATTGCTTTGTGTTCCTCCCCAGACAAGTGTGGCTCGAAGCGTCGCTCGTCTGACATCATCAGCCTGCTGGTCAGTATCTACGGCAGTAAGGAACTTTTCATCAGCGAGTACCGGAGCGTGCTGGCTGACCGACTGATACACCAGCTCAGCTACAACACGGCCAGGTCAGCACACACGCAGCCCAAGCAGCTGCTGCAGTGGGTGTGCTGCTGTGTGCGTTTCAAAAGTGATCTGAGAACACTGAGACACAGACAGTTTCAATACTACAATAATGCATTGTCTTTGTGTGTGTGTGTGTGTGTGTGTGTGTGCGCGTGCGTGTGCGTGTTTGTGTGTGTGTGTGCGTGCGTGTGCGTGCGTGCGCGAGCGTGCGTGCGTGCGTGTGTGCATGTGCAGGTATTACTGTCAATGTGCAGACAGAATTTGAGAAAACGCCCCCACTTTGTAAAACACCTTTTTAAGAACTAAATATGCCTTCCAAAAAATATTTAGTTTGTTGTCGACTTTCACCCTGTGTGGAGTTTTGTCTGAGTGAAGTTAGAAATAGTAAATAAAAATATAGTGAGAGTCAATGAGAAGTCCCCACAGATACAGGAATGCACACATGCGTGTGCTGGTGGAGCAGTTAGTAACCCTGGTGTGTTTCTGCGTGTTTGCACTGACAGGGAGATTCGCAATGTTGAGCTGTTGAAGCTGCGCTTCGGGGAGTCCCACCTGCACTTTTGTGAGGTCATGCTGAAGGTAGGGGGGCTCAGCGGGGGTCATGCTGAAGGTAGGGGGCTCAGCGGGGGTCATGCTGAAGGTAGGGGGCTCAGCGGGGGTCATGCTGAAGGTAGGGGGGCTCAGCGGGGGTCATGCTGAAGGTAGGGGGGCTCAGTGGGGGTCATGCTGAAGGTAGGGGGCTCAGCGGGGGTCAGCCCATCCTTTAGGGGTCAGGTTTAAACCTCTTTCTCTTCCCTCTCCAGGACGTGGCGGACTCGCGGCGCATCAACAGCAACGTGGCAGACGAGGAGATGAAGCTGCCGGAGGAGCAGCGCTCGCCCCTCCCCCTGAGCGCCCTGATCATGTCCAGCGAGTTCTGGCCCCCCCTAAAGGAGGAGAAGCTGGAGCTGCCGGCGCCCATCAAGGAGGTCATGGAGAGCTTCACCAAGAGATACGAGAAGCTCAAGGTAACGAGCATTTCTGCACGCAGGTCTGTGGGGACCGCGGCGGACTGGAGACACTAGGGGGCTGAGATCTGTACACAAAAATCCACAGAGTAAAATAAACTGTGCAGAGCTGCTGCAGAGCAAGAATGAACCCAGGCTGGCTTGAAGGACTCGCCGTGCCTGCAGTGTTGTTTGTTACTAGAACCGTCGGCAGTTTCATTTTCCTCACACACCAGTCAAGTAGCTGCTTTGCACAAGGTCCCCCTGTGTATGGCAGTGGCAGTGGTTCTGACGGAGCCCTGTCTGTGTCATTGTCTACCCAGGCTATGCGCACTCTGAGCTGGAAGCCCCACCTGGGCTCAGTCACTCTGGACCTGGAGCTGGGAGACCGCACGCTGTCCAACCTGTCTGTCTCTCCCGTCCACGCAGCCATCATCATGCACTTCCAGGACAGGAGTGAGTGCAGCCGGCCCGCTGGGGGCTATTGCTATTGGGAGAGTGTGTCTGTGCGTGCGTGCGTTCGTGCGTGCGTGTGTGTGTGGTATGGGGGGTGTGGGTGGTGTGGTGTATGGTCTCACCGGGCTCCTCTCTCTGCCCTGCCCCAGGCTCCTGGACCCTGGAGGAGCTGGGTGAAACTCTGTGTGTGCGTGTGGTATGGGTGGTGTGTGTGTGTGTGTGTGTGTGTGTGTGTGTGTGTGTGTGTGTGTGTGTGGTATGGTGTGGTATGGGTGGTGTGTGTGTGTGTGGTATGGTGTGGTATGGGTGGTGTGTGTGTGTGTGGTATGGTGTGGTATGGGTGGTGTGGTGTATGGTCTCACCGGGCTCCTTTCTCTGCCCTGCCCCAGGCTCCTGGACCCTGGAGGAGTTGGGTGAAGCTCTGGAGATGCCCACCTCAGTGCTGCGCAGGAGGATGACTCTGTGGCAGCAGCAGGGCGTGCTGAGGGAGGAGCCGGCGGGCACCTTCGTGGTCGTGGAGAAGGCGCAGTGCGAGCGTCCCGAGAAGAATGTGGTGCTGCTGGAGAGCGACGAGGAGGGCGAGTCCAACATGGCCACGCAGTCCGAGCAGAAGGAGGAGAAACTGCAGGTACAGCACAGCTTTACACAGCACAGCTTTACACAGCACAGCTTTACACAGCGCTGACACTGCAGGTACAGCACAGCTTTACACAGCGCTGACACTGCAGGTACAGCACAGCTTTACACAGTGCTGACACTGCAGGTACAGCACAGCTTTACACAGCGCTGACACTGCAGGTACAGCACAGCTTTACACAGCACAGCTTTACACAGCACAGCTTTACACAGCACTGACACTGCAGGTACAGCACAGCTTTACACAGCGCTGACACTGCAGGTACAGCACAGCTTTACACAGAGCTGACACTGCAGGTACAGCACAGCTTTACACAGCTCTGACACTGCAGGTACAGCACAGCTTTACACAGCTCTGACACTGCAGGTACAGCACAGCTTTACACAGTGCTGACACTGCAGGTACAGCACAGCTTTACACAGCTCTGACACTGTATTGCCCTGCCCTGTACTCCCCTGCCCTGTGTGTTGTGTTGTTGCAGATGTTCTGGGCTTACATCCAGGCCATGCTGACGAACCTGGACTCCATGAGTCTGGAGCGGATTCACAACATGCTCAAGATGTTTGTCACCATGGGTCCCGTCGTCACGGAGATGGACATCCAGGAGCTGCAGGCCTTCCTCCAGACGAAGGTTCGAGACCAGCAGCTCATCTCCTCGGGGGGCGTCTACCGGCTCCCCAAGTCCCCAAACTGAGCCCCCTGGAGCCCAGCTCCCCAGCCCTGCCCGTCGGGGGTCCCGGGCCCCATCAGGTCACTGCGCTGGCACTCATTAAAAGGCACAGCCTATGGCTCCAGACTACATTGGTATGTTTAGAATTGGGTTACAATAGTTTGAGCCCTTCCAGGTTTTACTAAGACACACCTGCGCTCGGACACAGCATGCAGCGAAGACGCATGTGCAGCAAAACTCTGAAAATATACACTGAACCTGTCATGAGCTGGGATGAGCTGGGATCTGCGTGTTCAAGGAAGGGGTCTGAGCCCGTTTAATACAAGCAGCTGTCGAGAGGAACCAGACGCCACCACAGGGTGGTGCTGTGATTCACAATAAAAATGAACGATATTTGACAGTTCAGCTGCGCCACTTGTTTGTATTTTGAGTGAGTGCATGGAAGCATGAAACAGATGGGAGGGTGAGACCGAGGGCACACTGAGGGCCAACTCCACAAGCCTCTTTCAGTGACCCTGAGAAGCACGCTTTAAAACACTGTCTCTATCACAAGAGCTTCTGTCCAAATCAAATGTAATTCTGCACAAGCCAAAGTGAGAGACAGCCAGCCCAATTATAATGGGGGGGGGGGGGCAGGTTGTTACTCAAATACGATGATGTCATTCTGCTTCAATTTTTAGCAGAAAGAAGCTGGTCAAAAATCCTACATCTAAAACCGAGGGAAAAGCTAAATACAAGCAATTCAGTTTCAGCTCTTCTGTGACTCCCCTCCTCTCCTCTCCAGCACTGCTATCGGTCTGTTTCTCTCTCCTGGGTCAGTCAGACACCCCTCCTGTCTCTGTGGCTCCCCTGTCCTCTCAGCACTATTGGTCTGTTTCTCTCTCTCTTTCTCTTCTCACAGAATTCATTACAAACTTCATGAACAGTTCAGTGATTTGCGATGCCTGGGCTGCAGGCTTCTGTTTCAAGTACTGGAGAGTGTGTGTGTGTGTGTGTGTTTGTGCGTGTCTCTGTGTGTGTAAGTGTGTCTGAGGCAGGATGGAACTAAGAATGACACTGATTAGCACTTCACCATTCCAGGTTCCACTCCAAACGAAACCCAACTGAGCTTGGTACCTGTGCAAGATATAATCCAGTCTCAGTGTGCTGCTGCACACCAAGGTGGAGCTAATTCCATAGCAACACTAATCAAGCAGCACTAACTGTGAAGGCGTCCAATCCTGCAGCACGCTCCTGTCACCACAGCTGGCTACAGGCAGGGCTCCCAGAGATAAAACTCAGACCCGGCTTGATTTCCCCCTGGCAGAAACCAGGCTTCACTTCTCCAGCTCTTGAAACAATGGATCTCTGCTGTAGTGTCAGATCATTCGAGCAGTACATGCAATACCAGTGCACTGCCGGAAACAGACAAAGCCTTGATCTGAATAAGCAGCAGCGAGCGGTCCTGCAGGCAGAGGGAAGGTGTTACTGGCAGCCTGTGCTTTGATGTGACTGTGCAGCACAGCCAGGATGTGGTTTGCACTTGCAAACAACACCGCCTCAAATGAAATACGTTTCCAGAAAACGAGACAGAAATCTCATCTTGAACTGCTGGTGTTGGATTTGCATGGAAACCCCCAACCCCCTGGCCTCCCACCCAACACAACCAGAGCAGCGCCAAGCAAACCAGCAGGTGCAAGAACGCGAGGCAATGATGACACGAACGATGCAGAGATACAGAAAATACATTTATTGGCTTTTAGTTATCCCTCCCTCGTTACCTCTGTCCATATAATAACCCTATTTGTTTCTATTAAATATATAGATATATATCTGCTGTGTGTGTGTCTGTACTGTCCAGGGCTGGGCGGCTACATGATGGCGCAGGATGACAGCGGGTTGGCGAGCTGGCAGGTGCATGCGGACTGGCAGTACTGGCGCACGGTCTGGTAGCAGCTGCGGTCCGAGTCGCCCCCCCACTGCACCGGGTTGGAGGGCCCCACCCCCGCCTCGGCTGGCAGCCGGTTCAGGATGCTGGTGTTGACGGCGAGCGCGGCCAGCCCGTAGTCCGTGAAGAGCACGGTCTCGCGCCGGCAGGTCGGGCAGGAGATGAACTTGTACTTGGGGCAGGACTCGTAGAGGATCTGCAGGCACTCCTCGCACACCGAGTGCAGGCAGGACAGGATGCGCGGCCGCTTGCCCGTCAGGTTGTAGGTGTGCCCGCAGGTGGGGCACTCCAGCGGCTCGCAGGGTGTGCCCGAGGCGGAGCGCAGCACGTATTGGTTCACGATCACGTCGTCCGCCGCCTTGCAGTGGAACTGGTTGTGGAAGCAGAGCTCGGCGGCGCTGGGCTTGCGCTGGCTGAGATACCCGACTCTCTCTCTCCGGGAGGGGGCCGGCAGAGTCCCCCCCGCGCCCGCACCCCCTCCGTCGAGCGCCAGCTCTCCGCACCCCTGGTTCACGATCACCTCGGACTCGGACGGCCAGGCGGCCCGGGGGGGCTCGCGCCGCAGGGGGGGGAACTTCTCCGACTGGATGATCTTCACCGTGTCCATGGGGATAGACACAGGCTGGAGCCGCAGGCAGGACATGCGCTTGTCTGGTCAGTGTGTCCGCAGAGCGAAGGTCAGCCGTCCGACTGGGAGCTCGGTTCAGACGCAGCGTCCATCGTTACCATGACCAGCGCGCTGCCACCCCCCAGTACTGACACACAGCTCTGTACTTCCACCAAGCCGAGGGGTTAATACAGATCCCAGGGAAACGGCCTCCTTCGTCTGGACTTCTCAAGTGCTCAGCAAACGCCTGCTAGTTGTAATTCCAGTTAGCCCAGTAGGGGGGCAGTATATCCAGTTATAGTCCTTATGTTTGCACCAATACAGTTTGGATACAGAATTCTTTCTAGAACAAAAAAACCTGCAGCAGTCTGTGTACGCGTGGCCTCCAGGCTTTTCAAAGCTCCCTGGAGTCAGTCAGTCAGTGAGTCAGTAAGATGTTTTACTTTGTCTAGAAGCCTGCAGTACTTAAAGCACATAATACAAGCGCAATACCCCCCTGTCTCTCCAGAGGGCAGCAGTGTTGTCTCCAGGGAACCTGAAGGAAGTCTTGTTGGTTTATTCACTGAGTTGAGTGAATACAGTCTAGAACAGATCAGTCAGTAATTTAGCTGTTAATTCCAGTGCAAGGTTACAGATGGAGATTCAGTAGCAAACGACCTGTAACTCCTAATTAAACACTTACTGTAACCTTTCAGCTCAGTGCGCTCCTAAATACTGCATACAAACACACACACACACATACATTTATATACCGGTATATATATATAAATATATATCTTACTTGAGTGAATTTTACAGTGTTGCTTCCTGGAATAGTTCTTTAGTTAAAAGGTTTTTTTTAAAGTTTTGCAGAAGCCCAGCTCCCCCTCCCAGCTCCCCCTGTCCTCTCAGCCCCTGACTGGCCAGACCCTGCCTGACTGCAGTTCAGACCCTGAGCGGGGATGGGACACTGGATATTCCTGTTCCGGGAGCGTGTGAATTCGGGAATGATAAGAATCACCCTTCAAGGAAGTCTGCCTCTCCCTCCGGCGCCTGGGTGGGGCAGTCTCGTGGTATCCCAGTGCTTTTCAGGGGTTATGAAACAGTGTGTACTTCTGTAATGAAGTCTGAAGAGCCACTCTGAGTGCTGCAGGAAAGCGGTGCTTGGAGGTGTTGTAGATTTCTAGTGTGGTCACTAGAGGGCGATGGAGAAGAGAACAGAGCGGCAGGGTATTCAGCGTGTGTTCCCTTGTCTGGGTTTCGTAGGCTTCATAAAGTCCTGGGTAGCGCCCTCCCCCTCACTGTCCCCCTGAGCCATAGAGATCCCCAACGCTGCCCCCTCCTGGTGTGGAGGTCTGCCCGGCCTGTGAGGTCTCGTGGGCCTCCTGCGGCTCTCCTACGACCCCAGCCCTGGGAAGGTGCTGCCCCTGGTGGAGTGGAGGTGTGTTAGCCTGGGAATATCAGACCGGGTTCTCTGCTGTTAAAGCTCCTGCAATAAAAACACACACAAGATTAGAATCGTTATCGGTTGCAATAAATCAACCCATAAATATCCTATTGACAATATTTTACACATTTTGTTTTGCATGAATAGAAGTGTGCAGTGACACACCTGTGTGAGGAGCAGCTGTAGAGACAGTGCAGTGACACACCTGTGTGAGGAGCAGCTGTAGAGACAGTGCAGTGACACGCCTGTGTGAGGAGCAGCTGTAGAGACAGTGCAGTGACACGCCTGTGTGAGGAGCAGCTGTAGAGACAGTGCAGTGACACGCCTGTGTGAGGAGCAGCTGTAGAGACAGTGCAGTGACACGCCTGTGTGAGGAGCAGCTGTAGAGACAGTGCAGTGACACGCCTGTGTGAGGAGCAGCTGTAGAGACAGTGCAGTGACACGCCTGTGTGAGGAGCAGCTGTAGAGACAGTGCAGTGACACGCCTGTGTGAGGAGCAGCTGTAGAGACAGTGCAGTGACACGCCTGTGTGAGGAGCAGCTGTAGAGACAGTGCAGTGACACACCTGTGTGAGGAGCAGCTGTAGAGACAGTGCAGTGACACGCCTGTGTGAGGAGCAGCTGTAGAGACAGTGCAGTGACACGCCTGTGTGAGGAGCAGCTGTAGAGACAGTGCAGTGACACACCTGTGTGAGGAGCAGCTGTAGAGACAGTGCAGTGACACACCTGTGTGAGGAGCAGCTGTAGAGACAGTGCAGTGACACACCTGTGTGAGGAGCAGCTGTAGAGACAGTGCAGTGACACACCTGTGTGAGGAGCAGCTGTAGAGACAGTGCAGTGACACACCTGTGTGAGGAGCAGCTGTAGAGACAGTGCAGTGACACACCTGTGTGAGGAGCAGCTGTAGAGACAGTGCAGTGACACACCTGTGTGAGGAGCAGCTGTAGAGACAGAGGCCGCCTCACCTCTGCCCCTGTTCACAATGGATGTCTAAACAAATAAAGTGATTCTCTGTCGTCTCCTGCAGTTCAAATGAACCAAACATTCACTGATTCACTGCACCCGGGGCAACAGAAACAACTAAAGGCTTAAACACACACGTGCTGCTCCGTCAACAAAACAGTAGCAGCTGCTGTTGAAACTGGCTGCAGTTGGGTTTTGACTCCAATCTGGATCATTCCTGCTGATTTGGTCTCCCAGGCTTGATAAAGCACATCCTAAGTGATAAATACCTCTTTGCTACAGTGTGGCCTCGTGCTGTGTGATCTATGAGCCCCCAGTCAGTGTTTAGAGAAGTGGCTGCTGATAGAGGAGAGACGTGCAGGGCTGTGTCACTGAGGCTCGGAGGCAGTGACAGGAAATTGGCAATCTTGAAGTGAAGCTTCCCCTTTCTGCAGAGTTTCCCAGACTGTGAGCTTGAGAGGTGGGTCGAGGGGGCATGTGGGGGTCAGAGAGACCCCCGCGAAGGAGGACAGAGGAGTCCGAGCCCCCCCCCACACCGCACACAGGTGCACCCCTGAGCTGAGGAAGGTGCCTCAGACCCCCGGATCACAAATAGAAGTAAATCTGCAATCCTCCCGGAATGGATTTCCTGTCTGTGATGACTCTCCCCTCTCTTTCTCCCTTGGTTTTATATCTGTGTGGATGTGTTTCTCAGTCCTGGTCACTCCTTTCTCCCTCCTGTACTGTTCTGATGGATGCCTCTCTTTCTGTGCTGTTAATGTTCCTCTCAGTTCTTCAGTCTCTCTCTCAGTCGGACCATCTTGGCTCTGCAGTTATTTTCAGGTCTCAGACTCTCCTCTCTCTGTGTCTCTCTGTCTGTCTGTGTGCCTGGCTCTCGCAGTGCTGATGCTGTATACACTGTGCTCTCTCTCTCTCTCTCTCTCTCTCTCTCTCTCTCTTTGCAGTCCCCTCTGCAGTGTTGCAGCAGACTGGATCACGTTTTCTACCACCAGCGAAAAAAGCTCCAGCCAACCAGGGCCCTGCTCCCCCCCCCAGCCCCCGCGGAGTGGGACGGCCCTCTTTAACCCTGCGTGTTCCTCCTGCTCTTCCAGCTCTGTCACAATCCTCCCAATCGAAACATTCCTCTCTGTTCTCCATGCTGCTGCTTCACTGCGGGATGCCCAGACTCTCACAGTGCTCTTCTATAAAGGTCTTGTGGTGGATGAGATGCAGCACACAAGACCTTGTTTATACACAGTGCAATCATGTGATACATGCTATACAACTCTTAGATATGTTTGCATGTCATTCCTGTTTTTATGCAGGACATACAGTCTACAGTCATGGTAGTCAGATCCGGCTGCTGAGTCCTGTGGTCTCGACCCGGTTCTGAGTGGACAGGCTCGCTGCGGTCCACAGGCTACAGAGTCTCACTGCTCTCTCTGCAGCTCAATCTGCACCAACGTCAACCAGCTACATGGAAAGTTTCGAAACTGAGTTGCAATCAACCACACTGTCCACACATCCGCCCGCTGATCACGAGCGCTGGGCAAGAATCACACCAAAAACAAGCAGTTAGGAGCGGGGCACGTACGACTGCACGTTCACCTCGCTGAAAACTACTCCATGCACCAGCGTGTGGAGGTACAGCCCTGCTCCCTGCTCTCTGAACCATGCACCAGCGTGTGGAGGTACAGCCCTGCTCTCTGAACCATGCACCAGCGTGTGGAGGTACAGCCCTGCTCTCTGAACCATGCACCAGGGTGTGGAGGTACAGCCCTGCTCTCTGAACCATGCACCAGGGTGTGGAGGTACAGCCCTGCTCTCTGAACCATGCACCAGGGTGTGGAGGTACAGCCCTGCTCTCTGAACCATGCACCAGGGTGTGGAGGTACAGCCCTGCTCTCTGAACCATGCACCAGGGTGTGGAGGTACAGCCCTGCTCTCTGAACCATGCACCAGGGTGTGGAAGTACAGCCCTGCTCTCTGAACCATGCACCAGGGTGTGGAAGTACAGACTGCTCTCTGAACCATGCACCAGGGTGTGGAAGTACAGCCCTGCTCTCTGAACCATGCACCAGGGTGTGGAAGTACAGCCCTGCTCTCTGAACCATGCACCAGGGTGTGGAAGTACAGCCCTGCTCTCTGAACCATGCACCAGGGTGTGGAAGTACAGCCCTGCTCTCTGAACCATGCACCAGGGTGTGGAAGTACAGCCCTGCTCTCTGAACCATGCACCAGGGTGTGGAAGTACAGCCCTGCTCTCTGAACCATGCACCAGTGGGTGTGGAAGTACAGCCCTGCTCTCTGAACCATGCACCAGGGTGTGGAAGTACAGCCCTGCTCTCTGAACCATGCACCAGTGGGAGTGGAAGTACAGCCCTGCTCTCTGAACCATGCACCAGTGGGAGTGGAAGTACAGCCTTGCTCCCTGAACCATGCACCAGTGGGAGTGGACCCGCCCTGTACAGAACTCCACTGACACTTTTAGTGCACTAACTTTCAGACGAATAAGAGGATTTTTGCAGCGAGTTCCTGTTTGCTGAACTCTGCACTGTGTTCTTGTGATCGAGGCTCCCTCGGCATGCTTCACAGTCAGCACACTGTACCCTCCCCATCTCTCCCTGTGTTTCTCAAGGTGGAGTGATGAGTGATGGAGGGAGAGAGAGACACTCGTCTAGAATGTGGGGAGGAGGAGGAGGATCGGCCCTCGGCTCTGCAGTCAGTCAGAAACAAAGACGAGAAGAGAAGCAGCAGCAGCAGCAGCCCCCTTAATAAACACCGTCTCCCAGCCAGCGTCAGCCAGACCCACAGCAACACAACACCCTGACTCTCCTACAATACACACACACACAAGCACAACACCCTGACTCTCCTACAATACAACACACACACAAACACAACACCCTGACTCTCCTACAATACAACACACACACAAACACAACACCCTGACTCTCCTACAATACAACACACACACAGCAACACAACACCCTGACTCTCCTACAATACAACACACACACAAACACAACACACTGACTCTCCTACAATACAACACACACACAAACACAACACCCTGACTCTCCTACAATACACACACACAGCAACACAACACCCTGACTCTACTACAATACACACACACACAAACACAACACCCTGACTCTCCTACAA
>CM060276.1:4313872-4403872 GCA_030684275.1 Acipenser oxyrinchus oxyrinchus
ACGTGTCTGTGAATATCTGTGATCACACTGGAAGCTGACGTGTCTGTGAATATCTGTGATCACACTGGAAGCTGACGTGTCTGTGAATATCTGTGATCACACTGGAAGCTGACGTGTCTGTGAATATCTGTGATCACACTGGAAGCTGACGTGTCTGTGAATATCTGTGATCACACTGGAAGCTGACGTGTCTGTGAATATCTGTGATCACACTGGAAGCTGACGTGTCTGTGACTACCTGTGATCACACTGGAAGCTGATGTGTCTGTGAATATCTGTGATCACACTGGAAGCTGACGTGTCTGTGAATATCTGTGATCACACTGGAAGCTGACGTGTCTGTGAATATCTGTGATCACACTGGAAGCTGACGTGTCTGTGAATATCTGTGATCACACTGGAAGCTGATGTTTGCTGCGCTTAGACGAGGGTTTGTTTTATTGGTTGACTGAACTGCGTTTACTTAAAGAGCAACTTTTAAGACAAAATCCTCATTAATCAGCTCAAATATAATAAAAAGCCACACAGTGAAATATCCAGCCAGTCTGCAGTTTGAACCCTGTAGAGATCCTCACTGCTCTGTCCCCTTGAACAGCCTCTCAACTCACATGACCAGCAATAAGATAAAAGGTCTGGAGGTCTTATCAGGGTCACACCCAAGCATAACAAACCCACTGTTTATTCACTACCTGCAGCTCCATGCCTACAGTTTCTAGTTCAAGCTGGCATTCAACGTCTCTTGCAGCCCTTTCCGGACTCCTCCCCTGAGGGAGGGAGCAGGTCTCTCTCTCTCTCTCCACCCCTCCCTCCCTTCCTCTCTCTCTCTCACTCCACCCCTCCCTTCCGCGCTCACAGGTACACAGGAATGCTGTGAGGACACAACATACCTTAATCTTTCTGGAGAAGAGAAATACGTCAAAGCTGTCTTCAGCAAGAGAGGAGCAACAACAGGAGCCCGGGAGAGAG
The DNA here is from genome assembly GCA_030684275.1 of Acipenser oxyrinchus oxyrinchus. Lineage (NCBI taxonomy): Eukaryota > Metazoa > Chordata > Actinopteri > Acipenseriformes > Acipenseridae > Acipenser > Acipenser oxyrinchus. The sequence continues at coordinate 4,314,839 of CM060276.1, forward strand.
GAGAATCAGGGGTCAGCTCCAGGAGGTGGAAAGCTGCTGTTTGAGAACCACACGAGAGCACAGGACAGACCAGAGGGGAGGTACGTGGGGTGGAAACGAACGAGCCAGCATTTGAAAAAGTCATTTAAAACAAATCACAATCTGTGTTACAAAGACTCCCGAAGGTGCCGACTAAAAAAAACAAAAAAAACAAACTAGGATTATTATTAAAAGTTTAGCTGCCGCTGCTGAGAAAAGCTGTAGAACTTGTTGTTCAAATTTATTCTGTACCAGGAAATCTGATCTCACAGGAACAACACAAACTTTGCAGGATCTCCCAGACAAACACTAAGCCCTTTGTTAAGACCTGCCTGTGTGATCTGTAACTTTGTGTTCTAAATCCTTACAGCTTCTGAACAACTACTTCCAAGAGAGAGAGAGAGACAGAGAAAGAGAGAGAGAGAGAGAGAGAGAGAAGCCCATTCCCCCTCGACTCAGTCCTAGAAGCCTGTCCTGCCTCAGTGGTGAGATGGTGTCTCTGGGTAACCCCTATGCCGACGTGCTGATCCCTCGCGCCCGGCTGAGCAGCGTGTTCACCAGCGAGGGGGACGGCAGCACCGTGATCGCCAATCCGCTGGCTGAGACAGACGGGCTGGGCAAGTACAGCAAAGGCGGCACCAACGGGCACAGCAAACCCAACAGCTACAACCCCTACGCCAGCTTCAAGGCCGCTGGAGAGGGAGGAGAGCCCCCCGCCATGCCCATCTACAGCTTGGACATGAACAGAGGCGGGCTGAAGGATCCCAAAGCCCCATACAGCAGCCCTGCCCCAGAGCCGGAGATCACCGCCTACAACAACAGGAAGGAGCAGGACAAGGAGAGCTGCTGCCACGCCTGCTGGTGCTGCTGCTGCCAGAGGAAGTGCTGCTGCGTGATCTCTTAGAGGAGCCACGCCTCCCCCAGCGTGGACCAGGGGTGCTGGAACCAGGGGTGCTGGGGTGCATGGCTTCCATCGTATACAGGGGTTACAGCACCCCCACTTTAAAAACGGTAGACTGGCAGGATCAAGCACGGGGGGGGGGGGCTTTATATTGCTCTGCGGAGAGAAGCTGCTTTCACCATTAACATTATTAATACTGTTATTTGAGTTATTGTCCTTTGGTTTGTTTGTTTGCACTTTACTTTATCTCACTCTCTTACTGGTCAGCCCAGCTGTGTTCCTCTGTGCCATTTAAAATGAACTCTAAACAGTCAACAGGAACAGCCTCACAATGGACTAATCACTGCGGTGAGGACAAGGGTGGAATTAGCCAAAATGAACTGGATGCACCGTCCCTCGGGTGCACTCTGTTCACAAGCCTCTGCAGATTGAACACACTGCAGTGCAATGGGATTCTGTGAGGATAGCAGTGTTTGACTTGCAGATTGAACACACTGCAGTGCAATGGGATTCTGTGAGGATAGCAGTGTTTGACTTGCAGATTGAACACACTGCAGTGCAATGGGATTCTGTGAGGATAGCAGTGTTTGACTTGCAGATTGAACACACTGCAGTGCAATGGGATTCTGTGAGGATAGCAGTGTTTGACTTGCAGATTGAACACACTGCAGTGCAATGGGATTCTGTGAGGATAGCAGTGTTTGACTTGCAGATTGAACACACTGCAGTGCAATGGGATTCTGTGAGGATAGCAGTGTTTGACTTGCAGATTGAACACACTGCAGTCTGAGGACACCGTGCAGATGTTTGCATGATGCTAGAATGCTCTAGACTGCGCAGGCTTCCATCCCTTTCATTATTTCAGTTTACTAGATGTAGTTATTAGTGTTAAAATTACAAACACAGCCTGTATGTACAGTTACATAGTCCTGTACCCCAGGCGAATGACAAAGGGTCCTTCATTAGGGTTCGCTGTATAGCTTTTTAACCAATGACCTTGTTATAAAACCAATGACAGAATTCTGTAATAAATGAAGTGTGGCGCGGCTCACTGCCTGTCTGATAAGAAACTTGAACACAACGCAGAGCAGCATTCACTGGGTCTCATTTAAAAATGCTTCTTCAGCTAGAATGTGTGTTAATAGAATCTGGAGGCTTCTGTTCACCTTTTATCAAAATGTTCTCAATCAGCCACCGTAGATTCACTGTCTCTCTGCTGTAAAAACAATGTGTTTCAAATCCCTTCTCGTGAGGAATGCCTCGCCTGTCAGAATGGTCTAAAACAGGGTCAATAAAGAAATCATTGATCAATGGCTTCACTGAAAAGTAGAAATCATTTCAATGGGGAATGTGTGTGGAAGTCTGTTATTTCATCTCTAGTTTTAAGTTGGGGGGGGTGGATTCACAGCTGGGGTGCAGTCATTTCTGGCTCCTTATTTCAGATGCCTGGAGACCTTCCAGCACCTTGCAGACTCCCGGTCAGGTGAGTCCGTCTGCCTTCATATCGCAGGAGGCCGTCCAGTCCAATGGTGCCCACAGGGGCAGGGAGTAGACCGGTAGAACCTGGACCAGGAGTCAGTGTGTTCTGCTCTCCTAACCCGGTAGAACCTGGACCAGGAGTCAGTGTGTTCTGCTCTCCTAACCCGGTAGAACCTGGACCAGGAGTCAGTGTGTTCTGCTCTCCTAACCCGGTAGAACCTGGACCAGGAGTCAGTGTGTTCTGCTCTCCTAACCCGTCTCAAACAGAGCCAGGCAGCAATGCTGAAGCACAACAGCAGGTTTCTATGGACAGAGCTTATCTAGCAATGTACAGCCACACCTGCATCCACACTGAGGGACACAATGGCAGGGCTGAGCATTCACACTGAGGGACACAATGGCAGAGCTGAGCATTCTTTTGAAACGATTGTTTACCTCCAGATTCCTGCTCCGGTCTCTTTTCTCAGTGCAGGATAGAGTCACCGGGTGTGTCTGGTATCAGGACTCAGTGCCAGCGTGTGACACACAGACAGACACACAGATTGATCTGAAACCTGCCTTTCAAGTCAGACCACATGCCTGCAGTCTCAGTCATTCAAAACACTAAAGGTCATTTCAGTAAGTCAGCATTCCTTTGCTCTTGGTTACTTTATGAGTCTGTAAACAGAGGGAGAGGACAGGACTAAAGCAGGTGAACTGAAAGAAAATCATGCCATTCAAAAGCAGAACCTTCCCTGTGCTGAATGGCTGACTACATGCTGGCTGGGAAAAGCCCTGGAACCAGAAGATCTGGGCAGCTCTGCAGCAATACAACATGGCCCTGGATTGCACAGCCCGCCTGCCTGCCTGCCTGCCGTCCACACAGAGGATCACTGCTGCTGCTGCCCAGCGCAGGGGGAGAGACACAGGCATAGTCTGGGGGGCCGATGGGAGCAGGGCTTGTCTTACCATGTGTCAGGACCAGTGGACACGGGGGTGAGGGAGCACAGCACAGATCACTGTACCAGTCTCCTTTGCTCTAGCTTATTAGGCATTCTGCACTGGGTCAACATTGGCCTTGAAAAGCAAATGTCATTATCAGCGGGCAGCTATTTGCATCCATATACAGGGACCTTGCTCAGGACTGAATGACTTTCAGGCTTGTTTTATGGTTTTAATCGTCTTCATTTGTACAGGAAGCAGGCATGGCCAGACTGACGAGTGCTGAACAACGGTTCCATGCAGAGAGGGGATCTCTTATCTCCCAAATCTCCCTGATGAAGCAAACTCCTCCAGGTGTCGATTATTATCCCTGACAGGGAGCCTTGCTTTCTCCAGCCCCTTCACTCTGCACTCGGCTCAGTGCTGCCCCATGCAGGCCACAGGCTGCATCACAAGCAGCTCAGCCAGCAGCAATTACATCAGAACCCTGCACGTAAACAACAACTACAGCCACCTGGAAAATCTAATGAAGACCACGTGGAAAGTGGCACATGGAAAGGGCACTGCCACGCTGTGATGTCAGCCTCTGAATCCCATTATATTCATGCACAGAGTATGTTACTAATACATAGACCGTGTTCACGTACCTGTAAAATCAATCAGCAACTCATGCTGTTTCTCTGTACTTCAGTGCCATCTAGTGGTGCTGCGGTAGAACTGCACATGGGCATCAGAACACAGCGTTTAACCCTTTCGCTACCTTTGAGTCTGGCCGCCTGAGTACCGCGGAAATCTGCAAAATAAAAACTTACCAAAATGACACAGAAATGTATTCACAAATCTAGTTCATTCAAGTGTTGCTTAAAGAATATGCAGAATTATTGTCTCGCTATAGCGTGGAGATTCTCTGAGGAGGGAACACCCTAATATCACAGTCATTATGCCGGTGGACTGGATTAATAGAATATTGAATGTCTGGGAAGGAGGCTTCGATTTCTAGGCTGCTTTTGTCCGAAGCTCGAAGGCTGTAAGCTGATCCCGCTGCACCCGGCTCCCTCAGAAAGGAAACTCGACTCCTCCTGCCTGAGTCTGAGCTGGAGCGCGGCAGCTGGCTCGCTGGGGCTGGTGCAGGGCAGACCTGTGGAGCTCGACACCTGACAGCAGGAGACCAGACCGACAGACAGACAGTCAGAGCGACAGACAGACTGAGAGGCTCTCACACACACACGCACACGCACACACACACTACCCCTCTGGGCTCTTCTCAATCAGGGGCTGTTTGTACAGCCAGTCTCTCTCTTGCTCGCTCTCTCGGTTATGTGCTGCTCGAGTCAGGTCACACCAGTGCAGGCCAGTCTCTCTGTGTCAGGGGGGTCGATGGGGAGCTCTGCTCAGAACGTGAGCCTCTCTGTGGGATTCCTGGAAAAGTAAAGAGGAGACGGACCCGGAGCCACGCTCTGGAGAGCTGCAAGAAACAAAGAAAGAACGAAACGACGAGAGAAAGAAAGAAAAAAGGTACAGCTACAATTACTGGGATGTTGTGCCGCTGTCTCTGTTGTGTAATCCGGAGCTTGCATTTTACAGGGTCTTTTTAACATCATGAAGAGACAGATTAATGGGAACTGTGCTTCGTGCTTTACAAGAGTTTGTAATTGAACACTGAAAAGGGTTCTGTATTGAGGGTTGCTTTGGGATATGAACTGCATTCCACTCAGGGGCCATGGCTCTTCAGGTAGCTTTGCACTCGGTGTGCTGGCCGGTCTATCCAGTGTACATGACTGCTGTTACAATGCAGGTGTAGTGCAGCTGAGCTGCAGGTACAGTGACAGTGCAGTTAACCCAAGTGCACTTTGTATCTACATACTGCACCTGAATTCTGATGGCTGATGCTCTAGGCATGTTTAAAACATTTCAAACAGAATCTCTTCTTGCTTCCTGTCCTCTCTTGATCATTTCAAACAGAATCCCTTCTTGTTTCCTGTCCTCTCTTGAAGATGTCAGAGGAGGCAGACCTGGGTGAGGTTCCGGACCCCTCCCCGGACCCGAGTGCGAGCCGCAAGCTGGACTGCATCATCTGCTACTCCTCCTTCAACCTGCGTGAGCGTCTCCCACGCAAGCTGCACTGCGGGCACACGTTCTGTCAGGACTGCCTGCGACGGCTGGACACGGTGCTGAACGAGCAGCGCTGGATCCCCTGCCCGCAGTGCCGGCAGAACACCCCCTGTCCGCGGGGTGGGGCCGCCGTGCTCGACCTGGACCTCGCCGCCTTCCTCGCAGCCAAAACCCAGGCGGAGACCCACAGGACGTCGACCCGGCAGACCGGCGCCGAACCCCACAGCAAAGTGTCCAGCGGCAAGCAGCAGCCGATCAGCGAGCAGCCCTCTGTGTGGGGCCAGGAGCTCCCCTCGGAGCCACGCTTCCCCAGGAGCCCCTGCTGCTGCCGCTGCTGCTGCTGCTGCTGCTGCTGGTGGGGGTGAGCGGCCAGTGCAAGGAGATCCGCCCGGTCCAGACTGGAGGGATCCCACCGGCAAACCAAATGACATGCAACTGACCCACAGCTGCTGTGTGGCACAGGTGAAGAGAGCATCTCCTTTCTCACCCTGAGAAACTGAGACACACTGGCACCCGCTCAGAACTGCAGACACTTCGAACAACAGCAGGTGGAAACACAGCTCATGATATAGGAGATCGTTGGATCCTACAGCCCTGGAAACGCTTGCAGTAATTGTGTGAGGACCCTGACCCGTGTGAATCCAGGCAGAAGGGTTGTGTTGTAACTGTAGTTTTCCACAGCGTTGTTTCCCAGCTCCTGTAAAGAGGAATCAGTAACCAGCTCTATCCACCGGAACAATGAGGAGCTTCTCACGCAATGCATACCACGTGATGCTCAGATGAGCAGGGATTAGAGCGGAGCTCTCTGCTTTACATTGCTCTGTACTGACACTCTCTTCTGCGGCTCTTTCCAGTATTAAATCCGCTTCCTTTCCAGCTGTGTTCTCTAGTCCTGCTTTCTGTGCTTCAAGTCTCAGCTTTGCTGTAACTTTTGTTCACAGCTAAACAGATTCACTAACTGGATGTAAAAATAAATAAATAAATAAATAAATAAAGGAATGATTATTTTGTCAGTCTGATCATCATTAATATTAATAATAATAATAATAATAATAATAATAATAATAATAATAATAATAATAATAATAATACGCGCCAGCGTCACGTTTTAATTTTCGGCACACCTGTGCCCCTAGGACGAGTCCACGTGAGACCCGCGCGGAGGGACTGTGCCTGGAGAACGTTTCCATAGCAACCACTTACCTGCGGCTCACGGGAAAGTTAGCGGACCCCGAATACGCGGTTCAGTCTGTGGTGAAGAACGCGCATCAGCACTGAACAGCGCTGTGCGTTTGTATCGCTGCAGACAGCGCGTTTGCAAGTATGTTGCGGTAACTCCGTTATTGAAGTGCGTGCGGCGTGCGTGTTGCAAATCCAGCGGTGTCTTAGACACCTATTTTTGACTCCAGATATTTCTTAATGATCGCTCCTGAGTGACTACCTGCTTTAGGAGTGGCGCGACAACAAAGGCAAGGTAAGAAACGAGCATTACAAAACCAATTCAAAAATAAATCAATCATTAGATCGATGGATTCGATTGCTAATGTTAATTTAAAGTCTTTATTCAAAATATAATTTTAATGAAATAAATCATTTAAAATGTTATTACTGTAAATACCCGCCCCAGGATTTATTGAGGATGTCATTTTTGTCATGAATATGATTGCTTGTTTAACTTTCAGTAACGACCACGTGCTGTGTTCGTGTGTCTCTTGAAGGGAGTGTATGTATTTAACACTGTCCTAGTTAGACTTGTTACTGATAATATTTCAGGACTCGTTAGAAACAATGTCAATAACCGCGGCTGTGAGCGGTGCAGATCGACACAGCGCACAGGAGACTGCGTTTTAACCCTATGCATTGTTATTGCTTTTAGTTTCGACCCAGAATCTGCAAACCTACCTCGATACCTGGAGAGATCTCAATCGATCGCTGTGCTCTGGGATTTACTCTTCTTGTTCTTCGGGAGAAGACTTGCTAGCCAGTGGTTAAAGGGACATCTTTTTAAGGGCAGTGACGTTTTGTTTCAGATAACCGTCTCTCCCGGGAGCTCCGTGCTTCGTGTTTACACGCGTTAATCCTGCTGCTGCACCGGCTCTCACAGACCCAGGGCCGCGGCGCTACGGGTCTGTCCTGTAAACGGGAGGGGACTCTTTCTGAAGGAGCGTTTGGTGTGTGATTGTACTGCAGTCACGCCCTCGCCAGGATGTAATGGTTGGATTTGAATACGGCTCTGTGCAAAGCAACACAAGCAGGAAAACAAACAGAACGTTGCCAGAGCCTCTTGTGATTTCGAGAGGCAGGCCTGTAAGATCACACAGCTGGGTCGACCATGGCACGCAAGCTGCTGCTTTGCACAGTGCTCTGCTGGCATTGATCAAGGAGTCCAGGAGCTATGCAGGAGGAGGGTGATGCTGCCGGCGCGCCCCAAACTGACTGTGCGATCTGCTGGAGCCCCTACAACAACACCTTCCAGACCCCCAAGCTGCTCCACTGCCAGCACTCCTTCTGCCTGGAGTGTCTGGCCAGGATGAGCCTGGCCTTGAACCCGGATCCCCCCGGGGGCCTGACCTGCCCGCTGTGCCGGCGAGTCACGCCCATGGAGCCCGGGCAGCCAATCACAGAGCTGCCCACGGACCAGGCACTGCTGGCCAGCCTGCAGCTGCAAGCCACGCCCATCGTGGTGGAGGAGGGCCGGCTCTATTACACAACCACGTCCCGCAAGCCCTGGTTTCTGCCTCAGAGGCCCACGGTGTACACGCTCAGCCTGGACGTGGAGCGCAGACTCGGGATCAACCACAACCAGGTCCACCCCAGCCCGCTGAGCACGGAGCAGCCCCCGAGCCCCCAGTTTAGGACCTTCACCTTGGTGATGCTGGCGCTGGTCGGGGGGGCGGTGATGCTCATCGTGACCCTCTACTGGACCCGGCAGGGGCTCTGGGGCTCCACGTGAGCCATCCGGACAACAGAACCGGCACTTCCATTCTTCAAGCAAAACCAAACCTCCATTTACAACACAGCTTCCAAACCAAACCTCCATTTACAACACAGAATCCAAACCAAACCAAACCTCCATTTACAACACAGCTTCCAAACCAAACCTCCATTTACAACACAGCATCCAAACCAAACCTCCATTCACAACACAGCATCCAAACCAAACCTCCATTTACAACACAGCATCCAAACCAAACCTCCATTCACAACACAGCTTCCAAACCAAACCTCCATTTACAACACAGCATCCAAACCAAACCAAACCTCCATTCACAACACAGCTTCCAAACCAAACCTCCATTTACAACACAGCATCCAAACCAAACCAAACCTCCATTCACAACACAGCTTCCAAACCAATCCTCCATTCACAACACAGCTTCCATACCAATCCTCCATTTACAACACAGCTTCCAAACCAAACCTCCATTTACAACACAGCATCCAAACCAAACCAAACCTCCATTCACAACACAGCTTCCAAACCAACCCTCCATTCACAACACAGCTTCCAAACCAATCCTCCATTCACAACACAGCTTCCAAACCAAACCTCCATTCACAACACAGCTTCCAAACCAAACCTCCATTTACAACACAGCTTCCAAACCAAACCAAACCTCCATTCACAACACAGCTTCCAAACCAAACCTCCATTTACAACACAGCTTCCAAACCAAACCTCCATTTACAACACAGCTTCCAGACCAATCCTCCATTTACAACACAGCTTCCAAACCAAACCTCCATTTACAACACAGCTTCCAAACCAAACCTCCATTTACAACACAGCTTCCAAACCAAACCTCCATTCACAACACAGCTTCCAAACCAAACCTCCATTTACAACACAGCTTCCAAACCAAACCTCCATTTACAACACAGCTTCCAAACCAAACCTCCATTCACAACACAGCTTCCAAACCAAACCTCCATTTACAACACAGCTTCCAAACCAAACCAAACCTCCATTCACAACACAGCTTCCAAACCAAACCAAACCTCCATTTACAACACAGCTTCCAAACCAAACCTCCATTCACAACACAGCTTCCAAACCAAACCTCCATTTACAACACAGCTTCCAAACCAAACCTCCATTTACAACACAGCTTCCAAACCAAACCTCCATTTACAACACAGCTTCCAAACCAAACCTCCATTTACAACACAGCTTCCAAACCAAACCTCCATTCACAACACAGCTTCCAAACCAAACCTCCATTTACAACACAGCTTCCAAACCAAACCTCCATTCACAACACAGCTTCCAAACCAAACCTCCATTCACAACACAGCTTCCAAACCAAACCTCCATTTACAACACAGCTTCCAAACCAAACCTCCATTCACAACACAGCTTCCAAACCAAACCTCCATTCACAACACAGCTTCCAAACCAAACCTCCATTCACAACACAGCTTCCAAACCAAACCTCCATTCACAACACAGCTTCCAAACCAAACCTCCATTCACAACACAGCTTCCAAACCAAACCTCCATTCACAACACAGCTTCCAAACCAAACCTCCATTCACAACACAGCTTCCAAACCAAACCTCCATTTACAACACAGCTTCCAAACCAAACCTCCATTCACAACACAGCTTCCAAACCAAACCTCCATTTACAACACAGCTTCCAAACCAAACCTCCATTCACAACACAGCTTCCAAACCAAACCTCCATTCACAACACAGCTTCCAAACCAAACCTCCATTCACAACACAGCTTCCAAACCAAACCTCCATTTACAACACAGCATCCAAACCAAACCTCCATTCACAACACAGCTTCCAAACAAAACCTCCATTTACAACACAGCATCCAAACCAAACCTCCATTCACAACACAGCTTCCAAACCAAACCAAACCTCCATTCACAACACAGCTTCCAAACCAAACCTCCATTCACAACACAGCTTCCAAACCAAACCTCCATTTACAACACAGCTTCCAAACCAAACCTCCATTCACAACACAGCTTCCAAACCAAACCTCCATTTACAACACAGCTTCCAAACCAAACCTCCATTCACAACACAGCTTCCAAACCAAACCTCCATTCACAACACAGCTTCCAAACCAAACCTCCATTCACAACACAGCTTCCAAACCAAACCTCCATTCACAACACAGCTTCCAAACCAAACCTCCATTCACAACACAGCTTCCAAACCAAACCTCCATTTACAACACAGCTTCCAAACCAAACCTCCATTCACAACACAGCTTCCAAACCAAACCTCCATTTACAACACAGCTTCCAAACCAAACCTCCATTCACAACACAGCATCCAAACCAAACCTCCATTCACAACACAGCTTCCAAACCAAACCTCCATTTACAACACAGCTTCCAAACCAAACCTCCATTCACAACACAGCTTCCAAACCAAACCAAACCTCCATTCACAACACAGCTTCCAAACCAAACCTCCATTTACAACACAGCTTCCAAACCAAACCTCCATTCACAACACAGCTTCCAAACCAAACCTCCATTCACAACACAGCTTCCAAACCAAACCTCCATTCACAACACAGCTTCCAAACCAAACCTCCATTTACAACACAGCATCCAAACCAAACCTCCATTCACAACACAGCTTCCAAACCAAACCTCCATTTACAACACAGCTTCCAAACCAAACCTCCATTCACAACACAGCTTCCAAACCAAACCTCCATTTACAACACAGCATCCAAACCAAACCTCCATTCACAACACAGCTTCCAAACCAAACCTCCATTTACAACACAGCATCCAAACCAAACCTCCATTCACAACACAGCTTCCAAACCAAACCAAACCTCCATTCACAACACAGCTTCCAAACCAAACCAAACCTCCATTTACAACACAGCTTCCAAACCAAACCTCCATTTACAACACAGCTTCCAAACCAAACCTCCATTCACAACACAGCTTCCAAACCAAACCTCCATTTACAACACAGCTTCCAAACCAAACCTCCATTCACAACACAGCTTCCAAACCAAACCTCCATTTACAACACAGCTTCCAAACCAAACCAAACCTCCATTTACAACACAGCTTCCAAACCAAACCTCCATTCACAACACAGCTTCCAAACCAAACCTCCAGGCTGGAAAGCAACACCCACTCCATCTCTTCCTGAAAATTTGTCAAAGCTGAATTGTTTTGTGCATCTGCAGGTCATCAGCAAGGAAGGGGTTAAACCTCCTCCCTCTCAAGACGTTGTCACTGCAGGTCTTTGAACGGCACCGAGCTCGTCTGCTATAAACAGGGACGCGCTCCCGGGGGGAGCTGTAGGCAGCAGGACTCAGGGGGCTCATGTGAGCCGCTTCATTACAGTACTGGGAATTCACACTGTTAACATTGTTATATTGATGGTGTTGTTGCAGTTTTAATTTTTGTTTAAAAAACTATTAACACAAATTCTGTACAAGAGATTTTTTTTTATATAAACACATGCATGTTATTTTTTAACACATTAAAAAGTAGCTTTGTTAAAGAAACCCCAATGCTAGGTTTGAATGAATACATTGCAGACACAATGAGATTGGAAGGTCAGCTGTAACCATGGAAACCAGCAGCCTCAGTTCCAGTGAATGTGTGCAGTGAAGCCTCTTCATGAGCAGCAGTCAAACACACTCTCATGGATATGGATTGGTGGGAGTTTTGTTTTTTCACCTGCAAATAAAGGACACAGTAGAAGTCCCGAGTATCATGGAAGCTAAGCTCTGGGATAAGCCCAGCTTGGGGACAGTGCAGCGGGACAGCAGCCTGCATGCGTGTCCGGGCTGCTACTCTGACATCCACAGCTTGAAGGTGCGGTCGTAGGAGCAGGTGGCGATGAGCTGCCCGTCCAGAGAGATGTCCAGCCCCATCACCTTGCCCTCGTGCCCGGCCAGCGTCTTCAGCGGGGACCAGCCCGGGTGCGTCCACACTTTGGCCGTGTTGTCATAGGCGCCGGTCAGCAAGTAGTGACCGTCAGTGGCTGAGGGAGAAGAGTCAAGTTTCAGCGATGATTAGCCCCGTTAACTAACGAGCAAAAACGAACAAACACAGCCTCTCGTGTACAGCTGTGGCCAAAACGATAATCACCTAGAACTTTAGGATTGAGAAAGTGTATTGGAAGCCATAAAAGCAGTACAGTGTTTCAGGTCACATTTCTCAGTTTCTCATTCAGTATCTGGAAAACTACAAAGCAGTAACTCAACATGTTAACGTAACATTATTCAGCAGGTTTCGACTTCATGAAGCAAAACGAGTTTGTTCTGCAGGCTGATTCTAAACTTGCGGCCATCGCTGTACGTGTTGACATTAAAAAGCAGCAGCGACGCAGTTCCGTTTTCAACACGAGCCCCCGAGGTCCTGCCTGCTTCCCTCCCATCACCCAGCGGCACTCACGCTGAAACTTGACCCCAGACAGCAGGTTCTGGTGGGCGGGGATTGTGTAGATGCACTTCCTCTGCCGCAGGTCCCACACCTTGCAGGTGTGGTCTCCACTTCCCGTGGCCACGTGGAACCTGTGGAAGCACAAGCAGGAGGGGAAGTAAGAAAACCAATCAATCCCGGGAGCGCACCCCTGTATGCCCCCTGGACTCTTACCCGTTGGGGGAGAAGCTGAGCCCGTAGATCTCCTTCAGGTGTCCCTCCAGGAACATGATGCAGCGGCCCGTGCGCAGGTCCCACAAGCGGCCGAACGCATCCAGACCCCTGCCAAAAAACCAAGAGGAACCTTCACTCTCAGACAGGACAGGACGGGGGTCAGGGACAGGGACGGGGGGGGGCACACGGCAAGCCAGCGCATGCATTCAGATCAGGCTGACTGCAGCGCACAATTCAGCACAGAAGATTGAAAGCATGGAATTGCCTGCCAGTGGAAGCAATAGCATCTAAATAAGAAAAAAAAAAAACTAAAACAGGACCGTTACAAAACAAAATAAACACAATAATAGATTGTGCCCTCGTGAAGTACTCCCTCGCGTGGGTGAACGGTGTGCTATGTAGGGAGGAGCCTGGCTGACCCGCACGCCCTCCTCTCTCTTACCCAGTCCCAGCCAGCGAGCCATCGGGGTGGAAGGCGATGTCGTGCACCCCCTTGCTGTGCCCCTCCTGGTGCAGAATCTCCTCCTGAGCCTCCAGGTCCCAGAGGCGCCACGAGTGATCGTAGCTGTGGGAGGACAGAGAGATTGCAGCGGGATCTCACATGGCAAGCAGCTCTGCAGCCTTCATGCTGATGTGGGCTCTGCTGCCGACCCATTACCAGCTCTACAGAATCACGCACTTTTGTATTTCATTGGTTTAAATTAAAACTGTTTGTCTGAACTCCGACGAGTTAGAGAAGTTGTCCTGCCATTATAAAAAAAGCATTATAACAGATACAGACAGGAACGTTGGCATGGTGCCACTGTGCCCACGCCGACTGAAGGGGGCGCGATGGCATCTCTTACACATGTAGAAACTTGAACCTTTCGGGCTCAGCGGTCCCCAGCACTCCCTGAACTTGGCAGTCGTTTCCAAAGTGACCCCCACCCTGCTAGTTTTGAATCTCACTCACCAGGTTGTGCCCAGAAACCTGCCGGAGGGGTGCCAGCTGACCCGCGCGACCCTGGCGGTGTGCCCCTCGATATCCGCTACGGGCTCGTCACTGTGGGAGGGACGGGGGGGAAACAACGACCCATTTCAACATGCAAGTGTGACTGACAGACAACATCTCCACAATCTCACACTCCCAATAACTCGGGCTAAACAGAAAAATACTTCAATGATGCAGTAATGTATCAAACACACACGAGACACCCCCATCCCCGTCGGTCAGGATGTTTTACTTGAATTTATAGAATATTAAACAGTTAGTGTGAACTCTCTGGGAGTTCGAGAAAGATAATATTAAAAAGAACAGCATACATGCATTATAACACAGACAGCAAACCAACCAAGCTTAACCTGATACACACGGTGACAGAAGGGACATGGGGAGATAATTCAACATCTATACACAGTATCGATGCCACAGGCTCAAGCAGACACAGACACACGCACAATCACACAGACGCAGACAGAGTCACAGACCGACACAGACACACTCACTCAGACAGACACATAGTCACAGACATACAGACACAGACACACTCACAGTCACACACTCAGACCCCCTTGCTGCACGAGAGCTGACCTGTCGAGACTCCAGAGCTTCACAGAGCCGTCTGCAGCGCAGGAAGCCATGTTGACATCCTTCTCGTCCAGGGAGACGGTGGCCTGCGGGTGGAAGGTCATGGCGCCCACGTTGGTGTTGTGACCTGCGAGGGGAAACGCACACGGTGACGCTCACACCTGAAGCACGGCCGAGCTCGGCGCGGGTCAGCCTCGTGAGATCTGACCAGGCTCAAACCCGAGGGAGAGCCCTGAGAAGAATAAAGAGCGCACAGCGAGCCTCTCACCTCTGAGGGTGCGAATCAGGCTGCAATCTGGAACCGACCACAGCTTGCACAGTCCACTCCTGCAAGGCAAACACACAGGCACTTTCATTTCACTCTCTCTATTCACGGACCGCTGGTTTTGATCCAAGACGTTACACCTTCGTTCACATTATTTATATAAAATGTTTGAAATTCAGCATCATCTCTAATCCTCCCAGCGATGCACAGACCAGGAACGCCCCCTGAAGCCTGTGTTGAAATCGAGGGAGGGGCTGCAGCAGCAGCAGTAGAGCACAAGGGCACTGTGAGGTCCTTACCATGACGCTGTGCCCAGCAGCAGAGCACAAGGGCACTGCGAGGTCCTTACCATGACGCTGTGCCCAGCAGCAGAGCACAAGGGCACTGTGAGGTCCTTACCATGATGCTGTGCCCAGCAGAGCACAAGGGCACTGTGAGGTCCTTACCATGACGCTGTGCCAGCAGCAGAGCACAAGGGCACTGTGAGGTCCTTACCATGATGCTGTGCCCAGCAGAGCACAAGGGCACTGTGAGGTCCTTACCATGACGCTGTGCCAGCAGAGCACAAGGGCACTGTGAGGTCCTTACCATGACGCGGTGACCAGCAGCTTGGAGTTGGGGCTGAACTGGCAGGAAGAGATGGGCCGGTCGTCACCGATCTGGCTGCAGAAGTTATTCAGGCCCTGAGACACAAAGACAAGATGAGATGGGGAGCCGGGTTCAGTGTGAAGAAGCCAGTCCTCAGTGGTGCGTTTGATCATTACAGATCTCAGCCCGGCTCACCCGCAGGGTCGTGTGCCTCTCTTGCTGCCGTGCCGTGCGCGATGCCTCGGGAACCTCCTTTAGTTTTCTGGCTTCCTCCAGTCTCTCCATCGCCCTGGCAACAACATGAACACATTGCACCAATCAGAGGCCAGCAGGCAAAAAAACAAAAGAAAGATTCTGACCAATCCAACAAAAGCGCAGGATTTCCTTGTTGATGGAGAGTCTTTACTGAGCTGCAGCAACACTGATCCAGAGAGTATCAGCACACTACAGGCAGGCAGCACCAGGGCACAGCACTAGGTGGCAGTGAACAACATTGAACGGTCAGAAATTAAGAAAATGGGGTTATGTTATGAAAAACACATTTATTTATTTATGTATGAAATTTCCCTGTCAGAATATGCAATCAATTGAAGTTATACCACAGTCCTTCCCCCCACCCCAATACATACATATAAAACGTACAATGGCATGTAAATAATTAAATGGAGGTTTCCCTGACCTGGGCAGCGAGTAGCGAGCCAGCCAGAGCCGGGCAGCCTTCAGGGTCTCGGGACCCTCGTGGTACCAGGTCTGCTGGAACTGAGAGACAGGCTGGGGTCAGAGGACAGCCACACAAGGGCTTGAAAGGTTTCGCAGCTGAAAACACGATCAGGGATGTTTGCATCCCAAACCTCCTACATTACCTCGTCCTGCGGTCTCTTTGACTTCTCGTCCTCCTTCTTAGACTTCTTCAGAGCGTCCGTCCCGACCACAGACAGGATATTGCGCAGCCTGGGGGAGAGAGAGAAAGAACTTCAGTCAGCTCCTGGGACACTACGCGGGGCTGCTGTCCTGCCCAAGCCAGTGCCACCACTGAAGAAATGCATCCGGGTTCAAGAAAGGAAATGATGCTAGAACTGCGGCTCAAAAACATTCAACTGTAAACCGAGGCACAGTAAAGGCTGGTTCACAGTTCAATCATGCTACTGGCGCTTGGGGTTGCACGACTCAAGTATAAAGCCTCCTTCATGGAGCTCCGCCCCTCACCTCTCCCTGCGTTCCGCAGGCCCCTCCCCGAACAGCGTGATTGGCTCCCCGAGAGCGCGCAGACACGCCTTCACCTCGGAGTCGTCCGTGGACACGTTGATCTGCCGCGCCCGCTTCCTGCGCTCGAACTCTGCCAGCACCTCCGCCTGTCGCTCGCTGACGTGGTCTTCCAAATCGAAGGCCTCGCCTGCCCGGGGAAGCAGAGTCAGGGTTCAGAATATGGGAACGTTACACTGGCTAGTGTCCTTACAGCAGGGGGTACAGTCCTGACAGCAGCGTGGAGCTTTCCTGTCCCTGACAGTGGAAACGTTCTCCCCACACGGGATCTCCTGACTATGATCCAGCTCCACAGTGCGGGTCTGGGAACTCCTACTGCATAGCAGTTTGAGTTTCTCCAGGTTTTACAGTGAGCGCGCTGGCAGCTGCAGCCACAGGGGGTAACTAAGCTCACAGTAAACCCTGCAATGGATGGTGTCTCACCACTGGCCAGGTTAATGTTCCCCGCGTCTATCCCGGCGCGGACCGCCTCTCTGCCCAGAGAGCTCCCAGCCCCCTTGCTCAGCCGCTCGCGCTCCCGCTCCTCCAGGCTCCCGTAATAGATACGAGACTTCTTCGCCATGGGAGGGGCGCCTTCATCGTCAGACATCTTCCAGGGCTTCTCTACACGAGGGAGGGGTGAAGCACAGTTAAGAAAGAAGCACTTTGCACAGCTTCATCCCAACACTGTCCTTTAACAGGGCTGCTGTGCATGGGTTTGGAAAAACGGTTAATAAAGACCAATCTGTATTTATTCTACATTTTCAACCCTGACTGGAGCCAGAATCCGTGTTTTAAAACTTCTGAATGCTGCTAAAATATAGCTGGGCATCGCATACTTGCTACACAGTTCTACACACTGTGTCTCTGTAGTTATAAAATGAGACAGGACAGTAATATTAGACCGCAATGCAAGAACGTGAACATTAGCGTGCGTGAGAACGACAAACTCAAGTTTCCAAGTTTACAGCGCTGTGGCAACATTGGAAAATCTCGTAGTACGTAGAGCAACACCGTTTCAATTAGCCGGGCGCTACAATGTACATCAGGCAGTTTACTAAAAACAAAACGTGCATGTGTCTGCAAAAGAACATTTAAACATTTAAACATTCAATAAAACCCAACTCTTTACCTGCGAAACTTCTTTCAAACGAAACAGCAGCGTTGCTTCTTCTGCATACACACGCACATATACCCGGTTACCCCTTCCAGATCCGGGGGGTGCGGCACTGTGGGAAATGTAGTTCTCGTGGTCAAATAACCTGCGGTGAAGTATTACATGAATCTGATTGGACTACAATTCCCAGCAACCCCTCTGACGGATGCCGGTTCATCTCTCTGACCGGTAGTACATGATTCCGAGGCCATTGCAAGGTTTGTAAACGAACACATTTGTAATTGCGATTTATTTTAAATATCATCAGATATTTAGAAAGATTAACTCCAGTTAGCGTTTCGTTATTGCATTCTTAAATCGAAATAGAATCTCTCTTGCGACATTGTGTAAACAACATGCTTTACGGTACGTATCAGTAATGCCGTGGCGCAGCAGTGTAGCAGGTAGAGGCATTTTACAATTACCATAAACAAAGTGTTGCAGTGTGTTCTGTTAGCACCTCGAGTGCATGACGTATTTAAACTACACACAACGAAGCATGTTTTTAGTGGAACGGTAATGTCGCGCCTCGGCTGCACTCTCATGTGTGTCTCTGTCTCGCTGTAGTGTCGGCTTCATTGCAGGAATCGCGATGCTGCGGCGCAAGCCCACCCGGCTTGAGCTGAAACTGGATGATGTCGAGGAGTTTGACATTGTGAAGAAGGAGCTGGAGGTACAGTAAGACTCTCCGGAGAGCAGCCAGATACTGCGGACTGTGTAACACGTCACTACGGTGCAGAGCAGCCAGACACTGCTGACTGTGTAACACGTCACTACTGTGTAAAACAGCCAGATACTGCTGACTGTGTAACACGTCACTACTGTGCAGAACAGCCAGACACTGCTGACTGTGTAACACGTCACTACTGTGCAGAACAGCCAGACACTGCTGACTGTGTAACACGTCACTACTGTGCAGAGCAGCCAGATACTGCGGACTGTGTAACACGTCACTACTGTGCAGAGCAGCCAGATACTGCTGACTGTGTAACACGTCACTACTGTGCAGAACAGCCAGATACTGCTGACTGTGTAACACGTCACTACTGTGCAGAACAGCCAGACACTGCTGACTGCGTAACACGTCACTACTGTGCAGAGCAGCCAGATACTGCGGACTGTGTAACACGTCACTACTGTGCAGAACAGCCAGATACTGCGGACTGTGTAACACGTCACTACTGTGCAGAGCAGCCAGATACTGCGGACTGTGTAACACGTCACTACTGTGCAGAGCAGCCAGATACTGCTGACTGTGTAACACGTCACTACTGTGCAGAGCAGCCAGATACTGCTGACTGTGTAACACGTCACTACTGTGCAGAACAGCCAGACACTGCTGACTGTGTAACACGTCACTACTGTGCAGAACAGCCAGACACTGCTGACTGTGTAACACGTCACTACTGTGCAGAACAGCCAGATACTGTGGACTGTGCAACACGTCACTACTGTGCAGAGCAGCCAGATACTGTGGACTGTGCAACACGTCACTACTGTGCAGAGCAGCCAGATACTGCTGACTGTGTAACACGTCACTACTGTGCAGAGCAGCCAGATACTGCTGACTGTGTAACAAGTCACTACTGTGCAGAGCAGCCAGATACTGCGGACTGTGTAACACATCCCAGTGGCATTGGCCCATTTTGATGTTACTGAAGCTCCAGAGCCCAGTGGTGTAAGTTTGCTTTCAGGAATATAGAGGGTGAATGCGCAGAAACAGCGTGCAGGTGCGTGATGGGAGTAAGGGTTAGATTGGAGGAGGCTGATGGAAATCAGTCCAGCCTCGCAGAGCAGATTCTATTAAAGGATTGCTTTTAGTTTATATTGCAGCTCTTTATTGTCTGTCTCCTCTCCCTCCCAGAGTCGTAAGAAGCAGCAGGAGGAGGTGGATGTGGTGGGCGGGGCCTCGGCCGCGAGCAGCGACAGCAAGTCCAGGGATCAGCTGATAAACGAGCGAATCGGCTACAAGCCGCACCCCAAACCCAATAACCTGCCCTCGCTCTTCGGGAACCTGCAGTTCTAGGGGGGCGCTCAGCCCACGCCCCCCACTGACTTCCCTGCAGTGATCAGGGCTGGAGTAGAGCGCCACAGCTGAGACCATGGCAGCATCTTTACAGTCCTCTGCTCCCATCAGCAACGCCTCGCCCCGTTCAGCACTGCTGCAGGACAGACTGGACTGGGGGAGGAGGCCGCTTCTCCACAGCGATTGCTTCATCGTTTGTTTTTTTGTTGTTGTGTGAAAGCACTGGATTGCAGCGCTGAAGACTTGTGCACAATTGAATGTATAAAATACAGCCGTTTTTTTTTTTAACATTACAATCAAATAATTTTTTTTAAAAGCAATGTTAAATATTAAAAGTCAAACTAAGGAAAACTGTTTTCTGCTTCCGTCGAACAAGTATTTTCTGCTTTAATTATTTTAGCATTTCAAATAAGAGAAAGATGGACCTAATGAAATACATGCTGTTTTATCCCTGGTGCAGCAATGCCTTTGTAAAGTGTGTGTTTGTTCGTCTGCCTCAATGCCTTCATTAATCCTCTCTTGGCTAATAGATATAAAACAGGGTTATGGGTGATTCTGTGAAGAAACAAGGACACTACAAACCACCCTCCCAAACAAAATACATCCACACGTTACTTTGATAGATTTTTTTAATCTTGATTGATTGATTACAACACTAAACAAACGTACCCATTTAAACCCGAGACGCTTGTCCTTAATGCAGAGTTCTACTCAAGAGCGTTTGGAAAAGCTGCTTGAACCCTGAACTAGATTAAACAGGACAGCCCCGTCTCTGAAGGGACCGCCGTGGCGCGCTCGGATTTCAAGGACCCCCTCCGGAGCCTGTGCTGTCCCCACACTGCGAAGGGAGCCCAAGAGTTCAATCTGGATCTCATTGTGGTACCTGGGGGCCCCGTAGTGTTACATTGTTAAAAACACTTAACTTGTGTCTCCCATTGTCCAATGAATAAGGCATTGTTAAGATAAAGAGACACACGCTGGTAAAATACACAAAACTGAAAACTCCAGGCAGCAACCAAGCACTCTGGTTCCTCTTTAATTTCAGAGATAATCAGAATTCACAATCCCTGCATCACGTGTTATTCTTTCTACCATAATAAAAAAAATGAATGCAAAGAATTGAAATTAAAAAAAGCTTAAATTATCTTCTACTGCTGTTCTAGATCACCATCATAACAGATTTACAGAGAGAAAAAATATATATTATTTCTTAGAAAAAGAATGAACTGCAGGCACTTCTTCAATAAGAGAGCCTGGCTGCAGTCAGGCAGGACTGATCATAAACTTCAATAAGAGAGCCTGGCTGCAGTCAGGCAGGACTGATCCTAAACTTCAATAAGAGAGCCTGGCTGCAGTCAGGCAGGACTGATCCTAAACTTCAATAAGAGAGCCTGGCTGCAGTCAGGCAGGACTGATCCTAAACTTCAATAAGAGAGCCTGGCTGCAGTCAGGCAGGACTGATCCTAAACTTCAATAAGAGAGCCTGGCTGCAGTCAGGCAGGACTGAAGGGCTTCTTGCATGTCTATGAATGGAGAACGGGGCACACCTGGAAAGGAGATGCAGAATCTCCACTCTGTATTAAACGTTGGCATGAAGATGGGGTGATGGAGATTCTGGTTTTCAATCTGATGATTGGACAGCTCCAGGACACTGGGCAGGGCTTCCACAGCTCCAGGTAACCGGAATACTGCATCTGGGTGTTCGGACAGGTTTGGCTGCATCAGCTCCCAGCAGTCCTGTTCACTGAGCTATAAGCAGGTGTGCCATTATCCCTGCAGACACAGGCCAGTGCGCTGCATGGTATCAGTGCATCAGTGCTGGGGTCGCTACGAGGGCTACAGCTCCCTTCATGATGAGGGATTATTAAGGAGTTTGGGGATTCCCTGATTGCTCCATGTGCAGTTTCAGAAAGAGAGAGAGTAAGAGTTGGGGTGTGTGTGAAAGGCAGTCTGGTCTGGTCTGGTCTGGTCCGGTCCGGGTGGTCAGTGTTAGTGGCAGTGCTCGGTGATGTCCACCACCACTGCCTTCTTCCAGCTGAAGAGGAAGTAGCCGGTGCCGGCTCCCAGGGCCACAGCGATGCACAGGTAGCCGTTGTAGGTCATGAAGACGAGCATGAGGAAGTAGCTGAGCACCACCTGGATGATGTGCAGCACAGTCTGCAGCAGGTGAGCCAGGCTGAGCATCTGCTGGCTGAGAGAGAGAGAGAGAGAGAGAGAGAGAGGGAGGAGCATCAAACAACAAGGCTGCGTGCAATCAGGCTCGAACACAGCATTACTGGTGGTCCTCGGAGCTCTGGGGCAGCAGCTCGGGCTCTTACCCGACAGTCTTGTGCGTCTCCATCACAATGGTGCCGCTGGGTCCCGGGACCGGCATGGAGTTGTAACGCACGCTGACCTGTGACCTCCGCAGCAGGAACTCGCGGCCGATCTTCAGCCCCTCGTAGAGCACAGCCAGCAAGAACACAGCGATGCAGGCTCCCACCATCTCTGCACAGAGACAACACAGAGAGAGAGAGAGAGAGAGAGAGAGTGTCACAGAGAGCCGCTGGCAATACACCAGGACCTCCCATCCCCTCCCCAGTCCAGGGTTATTACAAGCTATCCTTCAGTATTCTGATATGTATATAATCTGTGCAACAAAACAACAACAACTGAGTGACTGACTGACAGGCAGACAGACAGACACACACACAGACAGACAGACTGACAGACAGACACACACACAGGCAGACACACAGACTGACCTCCCGCACTGTTGATGACGAGTCCTGAGAAGAGCAGCTCCACTTGCTGGTACCCAAAGTAGAAGACCATGGGCTGAGAGGAGAGAGGAAGAGAGCCGGGTTGAGAACGAGCCCGGGGGCTTGACTACAGGGGTGAGCAGCGAGACAACATCCCTAATCACAGCAGCAGCTGAACTCCCTCGACAGCATCCCTAATCACAGCAGCAGCTGAACTCCCTCGACAGCCTCACTAATCACAGCAGCAGCTGAACTCCCTCGACAGCCTCCCTAATCACAGCAGCAGCTGAACTCCCTCGACAGCCTCACTAATCACAGCAGCAGCTGAACTCCCTCGACAGCATCCCTAATCACAGCAGCAGCTGAACTCCCTCGACAACATCCCTAATCACAGCAGCAGCTGAACTCCCTCGACAGCATCCCTAATCACAGCAGCAGCTGAACTCCCTCGACAGCCTCCCTAATCACAGCAGCAGCTGAACTCCCTGACAGCCCCAATCACAGCAGCAGCTGAACTCCGACAGCCTCAATCACAGCAGCAGCTGAACTCCCTCGACAGCCTCACTAATCACAGCAGCAGCTGAACTCCCTCGACAGCCTCACTAATCACAGCAGCAGCTGAACTCCCTCGACAGCCTCCCTAATCACAGCAGCAGCTGAACTCCCACGACAGCCTCCCTAATCACAGCAGCAGCTGAACTCACTCACCATCATCATGTGGCCCCCTCCACCCCCGTGGTCGGGCATGGCGCTGGGGGGAACGTGGTTGCCATGGGAACCCGTAGTCGTTTCCAGGGGAAAGTGGCTGCCAGTGGAACCTGCAGTCGCTTCCATGGAGGCGTGCTGGTGGTGGTCATGTGACATGTCCACGTTTGGCCAAACGGTGAAGCTGAGAAGAGGAGACGTGAAGCGTGGAGACCTGAAAACAGAGACGAGAGGAGTCACATCGAGCCTCCAAGCTGCTATTCCATCAACTCCTCTTTAAATGTCATTAACACTGAGCCTGCCTGGCCAGACTCCCTCCTGTCATCTCCTCTACCCTCCTACAAGCGCGCGCTCCGTCACAGCGCATTACAGGGCAGACACAGGAGCAGTCCTCAATTCATCGTGCGATTGGGAGAGCAAACCTACCGATCACATCTGCCCGCTCGCAGCCTGCCATGCTACTCATCGCATTCTAATCTGTCTGGGTTTGGATCTGAAACTGTTCCTGCTCCATCACAAAGAGAAGCTCTCGGGGTTAGGGTTGGGGTTAGCTGCAGACAGGGTGCCGTGACGCACAGAGACTGATTCTAATTGAATCAGCCTGAATGAAGCTCACCAGACAGACACACAGAGACGTGTCTGGAAGCTGCGCTGGGTTCTGGGGATTTCTGGTTCGTAATCCAATCAGATTGAAGTGGCATCAATACGGGCTGCGAGCGACGCCCCAGGAAAGGGTACAGGAGGAAGATTTCAGGGGCAGCACACAGGGCACCCCCGCATGAAACAGAGGCCTTCAGTCAACTTCTCATTGCTATTAATCTACCAGAAGATCAGAAACACTGAAGCATGGATTCTGAGACTCATTTACATTCAGGGTCAGGGATTTCCAAAGCTGAACAGAGAAACGTACAAGAAAGACAAACCTCGAGCTGGGTTTAATTACGTCTTCTAGTTCTGCAGCTTTGAGAATCGGATTGTGTGATTTGGAGTAAAAGGGTTTGGAAAATCAACCCCATTGTCTTATTGGTCATCTTGACAAACTGAATTTTTCATCTCTTCAAAACGTTTCCCCACGATACGATGCAATAGATCACGCATGACTGCAAACACTCACTCCCAGGTATCAGGCAAGGCGTGTCTACAGGACTTGGTTTCTTATAGTTTATACAGCAGAGCTGTCCTGTCTTCAGTGTTCTAGTTTATACAGCAGAGCTGTCCTGTCTTCAGTGTTCTAGTTTATACAGCAGAGCTGCCCTGTCTTCAGTGTTCTAGTTTATACAGCAGAGCTGTCCTGTCTTCAGTGCTGCTCCTGTGCCCTTCCCCAGTGCCCCAGATTCAGCCGTGCACAATGTCACATCATGCAGGGTCTTCACTTTAAAGGGAAACTTTGTAAACACTCATAAAAGGCAAGATCATAAACACGTGGAATGTGATAAGGCAGCAAGACCCAGCCAAGGCCAGGGAGGCGGATCACTGTTCAGATCAGAGAGTTCACAGTCACTGCTTTTATTCATATCTAATCTGTGCCAAACCCTAAACACTCTGTGTTTCTGATGCTGCAGGCTATTGGATGTGGTCCAGGATGGTGGACGTGGTTAAAGCCCTGTTCTCCTACCTGATGGCCCGAGCACCAATGGGATTCGCTCTGCTCCAGTTACAGCTCACACATTGACCTTTTACAAGCCTCAGGAAACAAGGAAACGATACACTGTAGGTGCAGGTGAGATTGCAACATCACTGCAACAATACAGACGTGTACAAAGGACCTTCTGAACTTGGATCGGAGTGCCCTGGCTGCCGACACATCACACTGTTACATGCAGCACCTGCTTTTATACAGCAATCCCTTCCTTTTACCAGAACCCTGCAGAACATTTCAGACAACCCCATCCCACCCCAGCTGTGTGAACCCGAGCCCCTCCGCCCGCTCTCTCCGCTCGGGTTGAACCCCGAGCCCCTCGGCCCGCTCTCTCCGCTCGGGTCGAACCCCGAGCTCCTCGGCCCGCTCTCTCCGCTCGGGTCGAACCCCGAGCCCCTCGGCCCGCTCTCTCCGCTCGGGTCGAACCCCGAGCCCCTCCGCCCGCTCTCTCCGCTCGGGTCGAACCCCGAGCCCCCGCCGCTCTCTCCGCTCAGGTGAACCCCGAGCCCCTCCGCCCGCTCTCTCCGCTCGGGTCGAACCCCGAGCTCCTCCGCCCGCTCTCTCCGCTCGGGTCGAACCCCGAGCTCCTCGGCCCGCTCTCTCCGCTCGGGTCGAACCCCGAGCCCCTCGGCCCGCTCTCTCCGCTCGGGTGAACCCGAGCCCTCGCCCGCTCTCTCCGCTCGGGTCGAACCCCGAGCCCTCGCCCGCTCTCTCCGCTCGGGTGAACCCGAGCCCTCGCCCGCTCTCTCCGCTCGGGTCGAACCCCGAGCCCCGCCCGCTCTCTCCGCTCGGGTCGAACCCGAGCCCCGCCCGCTCTCTCCGCTCGGGTGAACCCGAGCCCCGCCCGCTCTCTCCGCTCGGGTGAACCCCGAGCCCCCGCCCGCTCTCTCCGCTCGGGTCGAACCCCGAGCCCCCGTCCGCTCTCTCTGCTCGGGTCGAACCCCGAGCCCCGCCCGCTCTCTGCTCGGGTCGAACCCGAGCCCCCCCCGCTCTCTCCGCTCGGGTCGAACCCCGAGCCCCCCCCGTCCGCTCTCTCCGCTCAGATCTTCTTACTCACCCTTGACCTGGGGACTCTTCTTTGTGTTAGACTCAAGGCTGTCTGTGTGCTCCTGCTGACAGATGGCTCAGTTTCGTGTGCTGTGCTCCCTGCAGGTAGCAGCCCCTGAACTCTGTGTGCTGAAGCTCAGACTCGCCGTGTCTGTTTCAGAAGCTTCCTACTCTCAGAGCCCAGGTCCTCGTGACTTGCTCCCTGTGTTCATGTGATCTCTGTGCTGACGCGAATTTCCAGTCAGCCCCTCCTCTCTCTCCGCCCTGCCCTCCCTGTCCTCCCACACTGATGGCAGCTTGCCTGCACTGAAGAGCCACACTGTGTTTACTGTGAGTGGAACTGCAGCCCTCTATTCCTCCACTCTAATAACCAAAAACCACAGTCTAATGACGCAACACGAATCCCCTCTAACTGAACAACGGCAGGTTTATCCAGGTCTATTGGCTCTAGAGTGAGCCTGAAGAAACAGCCCCACAGCCAGCCAGCTCACAGCCTGTGTGTCAGGTTTGCAGGAGGGGATTGGAAAGCTTGCACTCTGGCCAAGATGAAGCGCTGCTGCCTCCCAGCCTCTCTTCACCCTCCTAATCCAATGCCATCAGGGGCAAAGTCCCAGAACCCTGGCATGCTGACAGCGCTGTTCCTCGCCCGTCATTCCTGTCCAGGAAAAGCGTTTCACTCACTTGCAGCTTCCAGTGACCTTTCAGTTTCCACACAGACTCTCTCCCAGTGCCTCCCACCAGAGACAGTGGAACTGTAGCAGCACCAAACCCCTAACTGTGTGCCTCCCACCAGAGACAGTGGAACTGCAGCAGCACCAAACCCCTAACTGTGTGCCTCCCACCAGAGACAGTGGAACTGTAGCAGCACCAAACCCCTAACTGTGTGCCTCCCACCAGAGACAGTGGAACTGTAGCTGCACCAAACCCCTAACTGTGTGCCTCCCACCAGAGACAGTGAAACTGCAGCAGCACCAAACCCCTAACTGAAATGCCACTTGGGTGGAATTAGGAATTCAATCCCTTATATATTTGAGAGGGAGCGGTTCAACCCCTTGGTTTCCTGCTCTCATGTTATCTTGAGGTAATTCTTGCAAATCAGAACTGCAGTTTCCTGTGGTAAGATTTCAACCCCCTTTGTGCAACATTTCTCTCTGCACCTCCATCAGCCACACCAGCAGCCTGCTCACTGCCGAGAGAGAGAGAGCGAGAGAGAGAGAGAGGGAGTGAGAGAGGGAGAGAGAGAGAGAGGGAGTGAGAGAGGGAGTGAGAGAGAGAGAGAGAGGGAGAGAGAGAGAGAGAGAGAGAGAGAGAGTGAGAGAGAGAGAGAGAGAGAGAGAGAGAGAGAGAGAGAGAGAGAGAGAGAGAGAGAGAGAGAGAGAGAGAGAGAGAGAGAGAGAGAGAGAGAGAGAGAGAGAGAGAGAGAGAGAGAGAGAGAGGGAGTGAGAGAGAGAGAGAGGGAGAGAGAGAGAGAGAGAGTGACAGAGAGAGAGAGTGAGAGAGAGCGTGCATGTGTGAGTGAGTGCATGTGTGAGTGAGTGAGTGTGTGCATGTGTGAGTGAGTGCGTGTGTGAGTGAGAGTGCATGTGTGAGTGAGTGAGTGCCTGCATGTGTGAGTGCGTGCATGTATCTAAAATGAGTGAGTGAGTGAGTTTGAGAGTGCATGTGTGTGTGAGTGAGTGAGTGAGCGGTGAGTGTGCGGTGAGTGTGCACTGGGTAAATAAACAGAGCAGGTCAGTGTCACAGGGCACTGATAACATCTCTATTTGAAGAGCAGCATTGATTTTATGTGCAAGTTGAAAACACACTGAAAATATTTCCTTAAATAAACAAACAGCGGTACCATGAACACGATGAGTTTCTGTATAAAGCACAGTGGTGCTCGCTGCATAAACAGAGCCCCCGCAAAACAGACTCCTTATACACGCACTGCGCATGCGCATACTACTCCTCACAAGTGAATGGGTCTGACTGCATCTCTGCACCGCGCTGCCTGTGCAGCAGAACTTGCTGGCAGATGGATATTCACAGTCGCGTATCTCATATTAATATATAGACCGCTTTTTAAAGACAGCGATAGGAAAAACATTATATATATATATATATATATATATATATATATATATATATATATATATATATATATATATATATATATTTCACGGAATAAAGTGGGATGTCACGTCCGGTGATGATACCCGTGATCATAGAGGTCACTTTGGAAGAGCAGGCACCGGGGTATTTAAAAAGGAATACACGCTCACCCCAAACCAGCCTGCTGTATCAATGTCCTCCGGGATCCCGTCCGGGGATACCAACTCTGCTCTCCAAACCACAGCTGCAAACTGCAATCGCCGCTGCCGCTACAGTACAGAAAAGGACACCGGCCCTAACGTCACACTGCCTACCACGAACTCTTCTGAGGCCACATCCAATCAGAAAGCTGCTCGGTAATCACGCCTTCCTAGTTCCGGTGCGTGCCACATCGCTGATGATGATGATGATGATGATGATGATGATGATAGTTTCTCATTGGGTCTGGACTTCTCACGTGACCCAGCCGCTCTCCTCTCCAAAACCCTGCAACAGGAATTGAAGAGCGCGCGAGGGGGTTTGATTAGGGCGGGTTTGATAGTGTTGCACCTGTAAGCTCTGTAAACTGTTTTGAAAGTTTAGCAGCAATCTTCAAAACGATTGCGCTCTTCAGCGTGCTGTTGGTCACGATTAAAATCCCCCCCCCGAGAGCAATCCCACGTGAGCGCTGCACTGCGCGTTTCAGACACTAGATGGCGCCTTGGTATCTTGTTTAATCTTCCGAGTTGTTGGTGACAGCATGTTTTTCATGTAGGTTATATTTATACATTGCTTATATATATTTTAATATAATATTATGATAGTAATTATATCACAATAATGGAAAACAGATCTAAACTAAATTTCAAAGAACTTAAGACAGAGCTGTTTCAAGTTCTAAGCGCAAATGCTGGCGCCTGCACTGTGTTTTGTGTGACAGTTTGCATTGAATCAAGTGCGATGTAACAGGTAGCCTATATGCTATCGCCGATACATATTTATTACATTAATAACTCCATCTCCTCGTGACTAATCTAACAAGTGATTGTCCTCATAGTAATATTCATGACATGCATTACAATACCCGCCGCGCCGGTTTAGCTCGCTCTCCTGGAGTCGAGACGCTTGAAGCGTTGCCTAGGTTACCTCAAGCCTGCACCGCCTCAAACCACGAAACTTAAAAGAAGTGAGGCTGCCGGACGGGCTGATCCACAGAGCGCTGGGACTGGCGCAGGGAACGGAGCACAGCTGCGCGAGAGATGTTGCTGTTTCCAAACAAACTCTCTAGTGATAACGATGCACAAAGCGCCTTCCAAACAACTGTAGCATGATTTATTTACACGGACAACACCACTCAGCAGACTCCTGAAAACGACTTATCACACAGGTGGGAGTTAGCGTCTAAAAGCACCACACCTGTCGCGCATTGCATTCTCCTGATTCAGTCACAGGAGCCCTGGCAGAGCGGTGCGAGACAAGCACGGCAGAGCTGCGATGGAGCGCCCCAACATCTCATCGCTTCTTAAAACCAGCGCGGTGTTAGTTGTCAGCCTAACCGCAGGTTTGCTTCTGACGGGCCGTCACTTCGCAGACTTTGTCCCGGTAGACGGTGCAGCCCTCTCCCGACCCGCTCTGTGCGTCCTGTCCGGTCTGCTTCTGTTTGCCTTGGTCTGGCTGTACAGATTGTTCTGTGTCCCGTTGGAGCTGCTCCGGGGCGCTGATGACGCCGGCTACATCACCCAAACCGGTCGGACCCGAGCCCAAGTTGCCAATGAGGTGCGGCGGCGGAGGAAGACCGGGGACCTGCCGCCTGTGTATCCGAACGGCTGGTACCGAGTGCTGGACTCGCACATGCTGGCCCGCGGCGAGGTGAAGAACGTCACGATGCTGGGTAGGAACTCCAGGGGGTCTTTTTTACTGAGCGCTGTACCTGCGCCGCTGCGTTCCGGAAAGTTGTACAGAACACTAGAAACCTCACTTTGCTTCCAATAGGCAAATGCAACTTTGTTGTCGGTTATAATAGTAATTAATGAATATTTCCCATCGCCCCTCTGAATTTCTGTGGATTTATTAATGGAACACAAGTAGATATTTGCATTGCTGAGGGTTGCTAGTGTGCTACAGATGGGTAGTGACGCATTTCATTTCCGCCATTACGTCTATTGCTATTTCTATAGCCATTTCAGTGGTGGCAACATATAATTGATCAGTCTATAAGGAGTGGCTTAATTTGTAACTAAATATTTATTCATTTAAATTGTGAGATGAATGTGGACGACAAGCTACTGAATATAAAGAGCCCGTTTTCAGTTACAACACGTCCTGTAACATGGACAGGGACTGGGATAGATCAAACAGCGACGCGTGGTCTTCATTCATTCGTGTAGTTTTACATGTTGTAACTGTAGGCTTATAAAATACGATCAGTATACAAATGTCTCTCAAATGCGCATAAACACACACATCACTGTCAAACTACATTTTCAGCACACCTTTTACATAACCTCTGCGTAAACTATTATTCATAGGGTTTACTAACTGTTTAAAATCACTGGACCTGAGAAAAAAAAATGATATCAAAACTTAAAAAAAGATAGATATAATTTTAACGTCCACAGTGGAAATGCAACCCGCGTGTGTCTGCGGGGGGGCACGATGTATTATGCGAATAACAGAGACACCAAAAATTTCCACTGCAGAGAATTCCTCCTCTTATGGAATGCAGCAGAGCCTGCGAGCACAGAGAGAAGCTGAATGATAACGAAATGGTTCTGTCCTGCCCTGACCTCGGGCTGACCTGGCAGTGCCAGCTCCGTCCTGTACCTGCAGTGGTGCCAGCTCCAGGGTGCCAGGACTGATTGTTCTGGAAAGGAGTCTGCAATCTGGGTCATGTCTGGGAAAAGCGCTGCTTCAGTTAAATGTTTATTGTGCTGCCCTAGACCAGAACAGAAACTGCTTTGTAACTTTGTTTGATTGTGTTGGTGATGGATCCAGGGGCTCATTAAGCTGAGGTCTGTCTGTTCGTGGTCATTCTCATGTGCCTCAATCCCTACTGGGATAATAGAGTCGCTGACTTTTATATTGCAGGACTGTGTTTTCTGTACTGTATTGAATGTGCTGGCTCTCAGATCCTCAGTACAGAGTTCTCTATACTGTACTGTATTGAATGTGCTGGCTCTCAGATCCTCAGTACAGAGTTCTCTATACTGTACTGTATTGAATGTGCTGGCTCTCAGTACAGAGTTCTCTATACTGTACTGTATTGAATGTGCTGGCTCTCAGATCCTCAGCACAGAGTTCTCTATACTGTACTGTATTGAATGTGCTGGCTCTCAGATCCTCAGTACAGAGTTCTCTATACTGTACTGTATTGAATGTGCTGGCTCTCAGATCCTCAGCACAGAGTTCGCTATACTGTACTGTATTGAATGTGCTGGCTCTCAGATCCTCAGTACAGAGTTCTCTATACTGTACTGTATTGAATGTGCTAGCTCTCAGATCCTAAGCACAGAGTTCTCTATACTGTACTGTATTGAATGTGCTGGCTCTCAGATCCTCAGTACAGAGTTCTCTATACTGTACTGTATTGAATGTGCTAGCTCTCAGATCCTCAGTACAGAGTTCTCTATACTGTACTGTATTGAATGTGCTGGCTCTCAGATCCTCAGTACAGAGTTCTCTATACTGTACTGTATTGAATGTGCTGGCTCTCAGTACAGAGTTCTCTACACTGTACTGTATTGAATGTGCTGGCTCTCAGATCCTCAGCACAGAGTTCTCTATACTGTACTGTATTGAATGTGCTGGCTCTCAGATCCTCAGTACAGAGTTCTCTATACTGTACTGTATTGAATGGGCTAGCTCTCAGATCCTCAGCACAGAGTTCTCTTTGCTCCCAGATTGTCTGTATAAAGTAGAGTCTTTGATTCTCTTCAAAGTGAAAAGTTTATGAAGAATTGTGCTTCTAAGAACCCCTCGCCTCACGTGGAGGACGCGTCACCGTTGCCTGGGTAACCAACAAGGTGCTCATTGTTTCTTTGGTGTGGCACAAAGGGGGCTGAGGTCACCCCTCCCATCACTACTTTACCTGTGCAGGTAACCAAGCTCTGTTACCGTGGACACCTTTCTTCTCTTTAACGTGAAACAAAAATGCCATTGTGAAGACAAGCCAGGGGGCTCCTGCTGTTTCGTTTATTGTTCCCTGCTAGGAAACCTTTGTGGACAGTTGCTAGAGACTCAACTGCCCTACATTCAGACACGTTGAGTAAATGCCGTCCACGAGCAGTGAATGCACGAGAGAGAGAGAGAACACAGAGAGCATGTGAATGCATGAGAGAGAGAGAGAACACAGAGAGCATGTGAATGCATGAGAGAGAGAGAGAACACAGAGAGCATGTGAATGCATGAGAGAGAGAGAGAACACAGAGAGCATGTGAATGCATGAGAGAGAGAGAGAACACAGAGAGCATGTGAATGCATGAGAGAGAGAACACAGAGAGCATGTGAATGCATGAGAGAGAGAGAGAACACAGAGAGCATGTGAATGCATGAGAGAGAGAGAGAACACAGAGAGCATGTGAATGCATGAGAGAGAGAGAGAACACAGAGAGCATGTGAATGCATGAGAGAGAGAGAACACAGAGAGCATGTGAATGCATGAGAGAGAGAGAACACAGAGAGCATGTGAATGCATGAGAGAGAGAGAACACAGAGAGCATGTGAATGCATGAGAGAGAGAGAGAACACAGAGAGCATGTGAATGCATGAGAGAGAGAGAACACAGAGAGCATGTGAATGCATGAGAGAGAGAACACAGACAGCATGTGAATGCATGAGAGAGAGAGAACACAGAGAGCATGTGAATGCATGAGAGAGAGAGAGAGAGAGCATGTGAATGCATGAGAGAGAGAGAGAACACAGAGAGCATGTGAATGCATGAGAGAGAGAACACAGAGAGCATGTGAATGCATGAGAGAGAGAGAGAACACAGAGAGCATGTGAATGCATGAGAGAGAGAGAGAACACAGAGAGCATGTGAATGCATGAGAGAGAGAGAGAACACAGAGAGCATGTGAATGCATGAGAGAGAACACAGAGAGCATGTGAATGCATGAGAGAGAGAGAGAACACAGAGAGCATGTGAATGCATGAGAGAGAGAGAACACAGAGAGCATGTGAATGCATGAGAGAGAGAGAGAACACAGAGAGCATGTGAATGCATGAGAGAGAGAGAACACAGAGAGCATGTGAATGCATGAGAGAGAGAACACAGACAGCATGTGAATGCATGAGAGAGAGAGAACACAGAGAGCATGTGAATGCATGAGAGAGAGAGAGAACACAGAGAGCATGTGAATGCATGAGAGAGAGAGAGAACACAGAGAGCATGTGAATGCATGAGAGAGAGAGAGAACACAGAGAGCATGTGAATGCATGAGAGAGAGAGAGAACACAGAGAGCATGTGAATGCACGAGAGAGAGAGAGAACACAGAGAGCATGTGAATGCACGAGAGAGAGAGAACACAGAGAGCATGAGAATGCATGAGAGAGAGAGAACACAGAGAGCATGAGAATGCATGAGAGAGAGAGAACACAGAGAGCATGTGAATGCATGAGAGAGAGAGAGAGAGAGAGAGAACACACAGAGAGCATGTGAATGCATGAGAGAGAGAGAACACAGAGAGCATGTGAATGCATGAGAGAGAGAGAGAACACAGAGAGCATGTGAATGCATAAGAGAGAGAGAGAGAACACAGAGAGCATGTGAATGCACGAGAGAGAGAGAACACAGAGAGCATGTGAATGCATGAGAGAGAGAGAGAACACAGAGAGCATGTGAATGCATGAGAGAGAGAGAGAACACAGAGAGCATGTGAATGCATGAGAGAGAGAGAACACACAGAGCATGTGAATGAATGTGAGAGAGAGAACACAGGGAGGTGCTGTTTACCTATGAAACACATTGCCTTGGTTTTCTCAAAGAATGGGAAGCAGACATCCATCGCTTCAAAATGCTCAAGCTGAATTTCAAGGTAAAAGTTAAGCAGACAAGCATTCCAGCTCTAGTTAACATTTGTCCACAGCGCTCTTGTGCAGAGCAGCGTGGGGTGTGTCTGGGGAGCTGGTATGTGTGGTTAAAAAAATGTGAACAGACTGAACAGACCTTTCTGGTTCTGCAGCAGGATTATGCTGGAGGGGCGTGGCGTGGTTGCTGTAGCAGAGAGGACCTTCCTCTGCCTTGTATGATTAGTGCATCGAATACCTCTGCCTGCCCTGCGCACACAACTGCACAGAAAGAAGGGATTTCCATTCTGTGGAATCTGTGGAGTTTCTTCTGAAACTCTATCTGAGCTTCTGTAGGTTTGTTCTGGTGTTCGCTCAGCCGACCTTGTTTGTCACACTGACTGCCTCTTTAGTTTGGTCCGTCCATTAGTTTTACAGTGAGTTTAAACATTTCAAAGAAAAACTGATGAGAAAAGCAGCTTTTAAAACCCCCTTGTGCAGTGATAGCATCAGGATTGCTGCCTGCATTGTCAAGCAGGTAACATGGAAACAACGATCCATCAGTGGAGTGGAACACAAAACTCGCAGCGCTTGTTCGGTGTGTGTGTGTGTGTGTGTGTGTGTGTGTGTGTGTGTGTGTGTGTGTGTGTGTGTGTGTGTGTGTGTGTGTGTGTGTGTGTGTGTGTGTGTGTGTGTGTTTTTTTGCAGTGATTTAAAGCACTCGCTCTGAAGCACAGGCAGTGTCTCATGCCCACTCTCTGTGTCTCGCAGGGGAGCAGGTGGCAGTGTTCCGTGGCGAGGACGGACAGGCTCACGTGGTCGACGCCTACTGCCCTCACCTGGGGGCCAACCTGGCGGTGGGGGGGCGTGTGGTGGGGGGGTGCATCGAGTGCCCCTTCCACGGTTGGCAGTTCCGCGGGGAGGATGGCAAGTGCGTGCGCATCCCCTACGCTGAGAGAGGTAATTAAAACAAAGGATTTAGTTACAGTGCACTTTAACCTGCATGTTGAATGTGTATCTGCTCCTGTAGTAGATACAGAGTCGTGCAGCTGACCTGCAGATCCAGAACATTAGCCTGCAGTTCAGCTGCACTCTGTGGTTTATGTATTTTGACCCGTCCCCCCGCAGTGCCGGAGTTTGCACAGATCAAGCCGTGGCCGAGCTGTGAGCTCAACGGGATGGTGTTGGTGTGGTACCACTGCGATGGCATGGACCCCACGTGGCAGATCCCAGAGCAGGAGGAGATCACTCTGAAAAAGTGGATCTACCGAGGGAGGACCGAACACTTCATCAACTCTCACATCCAGGTACAGCCTGACAAACAGGAGGCAGCCTCTCCCAGCCCTCGCTCCAGAGTCTAACCATGCATCCCTCCCAGCCCTCGCTCCAGAGTCTAAACATGCATCCCTCCCAGCCCTCGCTCCAGAGTCTAAACATGCATCCCTCCCAGCCCTCGCTCCAGAGTCTAACCATGCATCCCTCCCAGCCCTCGCTCCAGAGTCTAAACATGCATCCCTCCCAGCCCTCGCTCCAGTCTAACCATGCATCTCTCCCAGCCCTCGCTCCAGTCTAACCATGCATCTCTCCCAGCCCTCGCTCCAGTCTAACCATGCATCCCTCCCAGCCCTCGCTCCAGAGTCTAACCATGCATCCCTCCCAGCCCTCGCTCCAGAGTCTAAACATGCATCTCTCCCAGCCCTCGCTCCAGTCTAACCATGCATCTCTCCCAGCCCTCGCTCCAGTCTAACCATGCATCTCTCCCAGCCCTCGCTCCAGTCTAACCATGCATCCCTCCCAGCCCTCGCTCCAGTCTAACCATGCATCCCTCCCAGCCCTCGCTCCAGAGTCTAACCATGCATCCCTCCCAGCCCTCGCTCCAGTCTAACCATGCATCCCTCCCAGCCCTCGCTCCAGTCTAACCATGCATCCCTCCCAGCCCTCGCTCCAGTCTAACCATGCATCTCTCCCAGCCCTCGCTCCAGTCTAACCATGCATCTCTCCCAGCCCTCGCTCCAGTCTAACCATGCATCCCTCCCAGCCCTCGCTCCAGTCTAACCATGCATCTCTCCCAGCCCTCGCTCCAGTCTAACCATGCATCTCTCCCAGCCCTCGCTCCAGTCTAACCATGCATCCCTCCCAGCCCTCGCTCCAGTCTAACCATGCATCCCTCCCAGCCCTCGCTCCAGTCTAACCATGCATCCCTCCCAGCCCTCGCTCCAGTCTAACCATGCATCTCTCCCTCGCTCTCACAGGAGATCCCGGAGAACGCTGCAGACATTGCACACCTGTCTCACCTGCACACTCCGAGCATCCTGAGCGGAGTCGACCTGCGATACACCAACAGCAAGGTCTGGGACTTCGTCCGCCACCATTGGGAGGTGAGCACTGGCAGATCCTGCATCACTGGGAGTGTGGGGATAGCACTGTGTCACGAGGCGAGTGAAGATCCTGAGGCCTGGCCTGATGTGGAAAATAAGCACAGGTGTTCAGGCAGGATCTTTGTCTAATTTAGCGGTGCATAAAGTAAGGGAGAACACAGAGGATGTTTTGGTGCATTACCAGAACAAGTCCTGCTACCTGCTGTGGAGAAGAGGGGATCTGAAACAAGACCTTCACCTGATCCGAGGAACTGAGCCTGATCCGAGGAACTGAGCCTGATCCGAGGAACTGAGCCTGATCCGAAGAACTGAGCCTGATCCGAGGAACTGAACCTGATCCGAAGAACTGAGCCAAGTGAGCCTGATCCAAAGAACTGAGCCAAGTGAGCCTGATCAGAAGAACTGAGCCAAGTAAGCCTGATCCGAGGAACTGAGCCTGATCCGAAGAACTGAGCCTGAACCGAAGAACTGAGCCTGAACCGAAGAACTGAGCCTGATCCGAGGAACTGAACCTGATCAGAAGAACTGAGCCTGCTTGCTTTCAGTCTAATAGTGTTGTATGAACTTGCACACATGTTGAACTTTTTGCTCTGTATTTTTCAGCTAGTATTTTAAAAATAATGACTTCTGAAAATAACAAGTTCAAACTAACCATTTTTGTGAAAATAAGTTTGTGCCTTGTGATAGCCATCTAGCGTTTCTCATCATCCAGAAACCAAGGTGTCTGGTCTTGCAACATCACCAGCTGAAGCTGACCGTTGTGGTCTAGTATGTGGTTCTGAAGAAATATCACCCAGGCTATTATAGGTGTTAGAACAGGATCCCAACAGGATATTTAACTTAACTGCTGGCTTGCTGAAATTAATATTTTTCTAGTTAAAATGTTGAATAAGCCTATCCTTCATATATAACCAAGCTAATGCATTATAATTATTGATACTTTGCGCAGTATGTGCATGTGATTTTATTAAACAAGCAGGATGGGTTGGCATTTGAAAAGGCCTTAAATACCTGCAGTCAAACCATATCCGTTCGTTCTCTTCAATCTCAACCTGCGCTCGTGAGTTCCTGGATCCAGCTTTGCAGTTTGAATCCTGACTTGAGACTCTGAAAACCCTCCCCTCATTGACATCACCTATCTGCTCTGAATGAATTGCACCTCAAAGAGGGTAAGCAGACATTCTTTGCCTGAACAGTCGATGTCTTGGATAAGTAGAATATGCTGGTAGGTAAAGTACCTTGCTGAAGGGTACAGCAGCAGTGTCCCCCACCTGGGATTGAACCCACGACCCTCCAGTCAAGAGTCCAGAGCCCTAACCACTACTCCACACTGCTGCATGAATAGAACATCTCTAACCCACCTGGAGCAACCTGACCACTGGAATAAAGAAACCACAACGTGTCTCTGCCAGGGCTGGCCTGGCTGTGCCTGGAGGCTGAGCTGAGCCCTGGTCTGATGGGTGCGTGTGTTTGTGTGCGCTGGCAGGGCTGGCTGTGCCTGGAGGCTGAGCTGAGCCCTGGTCTGATGGGTGCGTGTGTTTGTGTGCGCTGGCAGGGCTGGCTGTGCCTGGAGGCTGAGCTGAGCCCTGGTCTGATGGGTGCGTGTGTTTGTGTGCGCTGGCAGGGCTGGTCATGCCTGGAGGCTGAGCTGAGCCCTGGTCTGATGGGTGCGTGTGTTTGTGTGCGCTGGCAGGGCTGGTCGTGCCTGGAGGCTGAGCTGAGCCCTGGTCTGATGGGTGCGTGTGTTTGTGTGCGCTGGCAGGGCTGGCTGTGCCTGGAGGCTGAGCTGAGCCCTGGTCTGATGGGTGCGTGTGTTTGTGTGCGCTGGCAGGGCTGGCTGTGCCTGGAGGCTGAGCTGAGCCCTGGTCTGATGGGTGCGTGTGTTTGTGTGCGCTGGCAGGGCTGGCTGTGCCTGGAGGCTGAGCTGAGCCCTGGTCTGATGGGTGCGTGTGTTTGTGTGCGCTGGCAGGGCTGGCTGTGCCTGGAGGCTGAGCTGAGCCCTGGTCTGATGGGTGCGTGTGTTTGTGTGCGCTGGCAGGGCTGGCTGTGCCTGGAGGCTGAGCTGAGCCCTGGTCTGATGGGTGCGTGTGTTTGTGTGCGCTGGCAGGGCTGGCTGTGCCTGGAGGCTGAGCTGAGCCCTGGTCTGATGGGTGCGTGTGTTTGTGTGCGCTGGCAGGGCTGGCTGTGCCTGGAGGCTGAGCTGAGCCCTGGTCTGATGGGTGCGTGTGTTTGTGTGCGCTGGCAGGGCTGGCTGTGCCTGGAGGCTGAGCTGAGCCCTGGTCTGATGGGTGCGTGTGTTTGTGTGCGCTGGCAGGGCTGGTCGTGCCTGGAGGCTGAGCTGAGCCCTGGTCTGATGGGTGCGTGTGTTTGTGTGCGCTGGCAGGGCTGGCTGTGCCTGGAGGCTGAGCTGAGCCCTGGTCTGATGGGTGCGTGTGTTTGTGTGCGCTGGCAGGGCTGGCTGTGCCTGGAGGCTGAGCTGAGCCCTGGTCTGATGGGTGCGTGTGTTTGTGTGCGCTGGCAGGGCTGGCTGTGCCTGGAGGCTGAGCTGAGCCCTGGTCTGATGGGTGCGTGTGTTTGTGTGCGCTGGCAGGGCTGGCTGTGCCTGGAGGCTGAGCTGAGCCCTGGTCTGATGGGTGCGTGTGTTTGTGTGCGCTGGCAGGGCTGGCTGTGCCTGGAGGCTGAGCTGAGCCCTGGTCTGATGGGTGCGTGTGTTTGTGTGCGCTGGCAGGGCTGGCTGTGCCTGGAGGCTGAGCTGAGCCCTGGTCTGATGGGTGCGTGTGTTTGTGTGCGCTGGCAGGGCTGGCTGTGCCTGGAGGCTGAGCTGAGCCCTGGTCTGATGGGTGCGTGTGTTTGTGTGCGCTGGCAGGGCTGGCTGTGCCTGGAGGCTGAGCTGAGCCCTGGTCTGATGGGTGCGTGTGTTTGTGTGCGCTGGCAGGGCTGGCTGTGCCTGGAGGCTGAGCTGAGCCCTGGTCTGATGGGTGCGTGTGTTTGTGTGCGCTGGCAGGGCTGGCTGTGCCTGGAGGCTGAGCTGAGCCCTGGTCTGATGGGTGCGTGTGTTGTGTGCGCTGGCAGGGCTGGCTGTGCCTGGAGGCTGAGCTGAGCCCTGGTCTGATGGGTGCGTGTGTTTGTGTGCGCTGGCAGGGCTGGCTGTGCCTGGAGGCTGAGCTGAGCCCTGGTCTGATGGGTGCGTGTGTTTGTGTGCGCTGGCAGGGCTGGCTGTGCCTGGAGGCTGAGCTGAGCCCTGGTCTGATGGGTGCGTGTGTTTGTGGCGCTGGCAGGGCTGGCTGTGCCTGGAGGCTGAGCTGAGCCCTGGTCTGATGGGTGCGTGTGTTTGTGGCGCTGGCAGGGCTGGCTGTGCCTGGAGGCTGAGCTGAGCCCTGGTCTGATGGGTGCGCGTGTTTGTGCGCTGGCAGGGCTGGCTGTGCCTGGAGGCTGAGCTGAGCCCTGGTCTGATGGGTGCGTGTGTTTGTGCGCTGGCAGGGCTGGCCGTGCCTGGAGGCTGAGCTGAGCCCTGGTCTGATGGGTGCGTGTGTTTGTGTGCGCTGGCAGGGCTGGCTGTGTCTGGAGGCTGAGCTGAGCCCTGCTCTGATGGGTGCGTGTTTGTGTGCGCTGGCAGGGCTGGCTGTGCCTGGAGGCTGAGCTGAGCCCTGGTCTGATGGGTGCGTGTGTTTGTGTGCGCTGGCAGGGCTGGTCGTGCCTGGAGGCTGAGCTGAGCCCTGGTCTGATGGGTGCGTGTGTTTTTGTGTCCTGGCAGGGCTGGTCGTGCCTGGAGGCTGAGCTGAGCCCTGGTCTGATGGGTGCGTGTGTTTGTGTTCACTGGCAGGTGGCGTGGAGTCCAGAGCCGGAGCCCCACAAGCACTGCTCTCGGATGCTGGTGAAACACAGGCTCACCATCTTCAGGAGGCGCTTCCCTCTGCTGGACATGGACGTCATCGCCAGACAGGTGCGCTGGGGTCAGAGCTGAGGGGAGGGGGGTGAGCCAGACAGGTGCGCTGGGGTCAGAGCTGAGGGGAGGGGGGTGAGCCAGACAGGTGCGCTGGGGTCAGAGCTGAGGGGAGGGGGGTGAGCCAGACAGGTGCGCTGGGGTCAGAGCTGAGGGGAGGGGGGTGAGCCAGACAGGTGCGCTGGGGTCAGAGCTGAGGGGAGGGGGGTGAGCCAGACAGGTGCGCTGGGGTCAGAGCTGAGGGGAGGGGGGTGAGCCAGACAGGTGCGCTGGGGTCAGAGCTGAGGGGAGGGGGGTGAGCCAGACAGGTGCGCTGGGGTCAGAGGAGGAGGGATGTGAGTTACACAGTTAAGCTTGTGTATCAAGTGCTCACCGTCTGTTTGTCTGTCTGACTGTCTGTCTGACTGTCTGTCTGTTTGTCTGTGGTTCAGGTTGGCCCAGGCGTGGTGTTCATGACCTTTGACCTTTCCTTCCTGGGTCGCGGGCTTATCGTGCAATGTGTGACCCCCGTGGAGCCCCTGCTACAGTGTGTGTCTCACAGCATCTTCTACCAGGCGAACGTCCCTGCCATCGTGCCGAAATTCATCCTGCGAGCAGAGTGCATACAGGTAACAGAGTTCATATAGACAGTGCAGAGTGCATACAGGCAACAGAGTTCATATAGACAGTGCAGAGTGCATACAGGTAACAGAGTTCATAGAGACAGTGCAGAGTGCATACAGGGTTCATATAGACAGTGCAGAGTGCATACAGGTAACAGAGTTCATATAGACAGTGCAGAGTGCATACAGGTAACAGAGTTCATATAGACAGTGCAGAGTGCATACAGGGTTCATATAGACAGTGCAGAGTGCATACAGGGTTCATATAGACAGTGCAGAGTGCATACAGGGTTCATATAGACAGTGCAGAGTGCATACAGGGTTCATATAGACAGTGCAGAGTGCATACAGGGTTCATATAGACAGTGCAGAGTGCATTTGTAAGGTTTCATTTTGTAGAGCCAGTGTATGGTGCTGTGAAATGCATTT
Organism: Acipenser oxyrinchus oxyrinchus; assembly: GCA_030684275.1. Taxonomy (NCBI): domain Eukaryota; kingdom Metazoa; phylum Chordata; class Actinopteri; order Acipenseriformes; family Acipenseridae; genus Acipenser; species Acipenser oxyrinchus. The sequence goes on from CM060276.1 coordinate 4,356,270, forward strand.
AAAGGAGTGAATGAATGGGTGAGTGATGAGGCCGCTCCCCTCCCTGCAGTTCGAGCGGGATCTGATGATCTGGAACTATAAGAAGTACGTGTCCAAGCCGCTGCTGGTGAAGGAGGACTCTGCCATTCAGAGACACCGCCGCTGGTTCAGTCAGTTCTACAGTGAGAACAGCCCTCGCCTGAGCTTCCAGCAGGACCAGCTCGACTGGTGAGGCCCGGGCCCGGGCCCCAGCATGCCAGAGAGAGGCACACGCACAGGAACATGCTGAGGCATTGCTGGGAGTGTGGGAGCTGTAAGCGAGGGCGCAGTGAAAGGGTTAGGGGTGAAGCTGCTGCTTCTCCAGGTATCGCCTGCATTCGTCTCCAATGTTCCTCCACGGCTGCTCTTTTTGCCACTGTGACTGTGCATTAGGGAGGTTGCATTGCGTTATGGTGAGGATTATTTTGGTGTGCGAGTCTGTATATATTAACAATAATCCAGTGAGGTTAATACAGTCGACATAGTGTTTGTGTGAAATCATTTGGACAATGTTGTTTTAAAAAAAAAAAAAAAAAATGTTTTCAGAATATTTTTGTAACTATAAGTTGTTAAAAATAATTGTGTTTTTTAAAATATAGACTCTAAAATAAATATAACTGTACAATTATTTTTTTTTTTGTGTGCATTGATTTTTTTTCTACATATAAAGTAGGTTTCAATAGCAATGAAGTCTGTGCTCTGCAAAGAGATGCTAGAGGTTTACGAGAGCCAGCTGTAATGGGAGATGCAGGGCTGTGTGTTTCAGGATGCTGTAATGAGGCTCCTATCCCAGCCTGCTTCCTGCCCCCCTCCCCACTCCTCCGCGGGGCTCCTATCCCAGCCTGCTTCCTGCCCCCCTCCCCACTCCTCCGCGGGGCTCCTATCCCAGCCTGCTTCCTGCCCCCCTCCCCACTCCTCCGCGGGGCTCCTATCCCAGCCTGCTTCCTGCCCCCCTCCCCACTCCTCCGCGGGGCTCCTATCCCAGCCTGCTTCCTGCCCCCCTCCCCACTCCTCCGCGGGGCTCCTATCCCAGCCTGCTTCCTGCCCCCCTCCCCACTCCTCCGCGGGGCTCCTATCCCAGCCTGCTTCCTGCCCCCCTTCCCACTCCTCCGCGGGGCTCCTATCCCAGCCTGCTTCCTGCCCCCCCCACTCCTCCGCGGGGCTCCTATCCCAGCCTGCTTCCTGCCCCCCTCCCCACTCCTCCGCGGGGCTCCTATCCCAGCCTGCTTCCTGCCCCCCTCCCCACTCCTCCGCGGGGCTCCTATCCCAGCCTGCTTCCTGCCCCCCTCCCCACTCCTCCGCGGGGCTCCTATCCCAGCCTGCTTCCTGCCCCCCTCCCCACTCCTCCGCGGGGCTCCTATCCCAGCCTGCTTCCTGCCCTCCTCCCCACTCCTCTGCTGGGATTGGCTGCCTGCTGACTGGTGAGTGACTTATCAGCCTCTTATCAGGGTGCAGGTACCTGATGTTTAATTTTCTTTAGTTAGCAGTGAGCTGGGCTCAGGAGAGAAGGTAAGACTCTCCTTTAGATTACTGGGGCGAGGAAAGGAGCTCGTAACAGACCTTTTATAAAACTGTTTATTTTTTTTTTAATTGGCAAGAAGTGTTAGAATGTGCTTCTGACTTCAGGAGCTGGAGAAATCGAGATTGTGTTTACAATCAGATCAGAGAACACTTCCAATGTTAACTTTCTAATCGGAGCCAAATGCAGACAAAGGATGTTGTGGGCGGGAGTGTAAAATAGTGTTTATTCATTATTACTTTCATTTTTTAAAAAATTTTGTACTGCTACTTGTAAAAATATATAGTGAATATTTGCAAAAAGATTATAATTATTCATTCCCGAACCTCATGAGACAGTTTGTTTGTTTTTAAAAGCTGATCAGACGGACGTACCTGCTGTAGCTTTGTCTCCAGTCAGCAGCGTAGCGGCAGCTCTGTACCGGGACAGACAGGGAGAGAGAGAGAGAGAGAGAGAGAGAGGACGGTTCTGCTGAGCTCGGGATGGAGAGTTTGGGGGTACGAGAGACCCCCTCTTGCAGTGGGCAGCAGCAGCAGCAGTGTGGGGCTGAGGCAGTGCTTTCTGAAGTACCTGGACCAGGTGCTGCGCAGAGTCACAGTAACATGCCTGTGAGCAGCGGCCAGTCCCACTCTGGTCAGGAGGGCAGTGCTGTGATCGAGGAAGGCGTTGACAGCCCCTTGCTGTCCGCTGATAACACGGCAGCCGGCTCTGTTGCTTTCGACCTGGATCCTGGTGGAAGCGGGCGCGGCTGCCCTCCTGAGCCGCTGCCCTCCAGCTGCCTTGCCATCCCCATGCCAGCGGGATCTTCGGAGGAGCAGGACGAGTGCCCGATCTGCACGGAGCCGTACGAGGGTGCCGACCACAAGAGGGTGCTTCTGAACTGCAGCCACGCGGTGTGCAGCTGCTGCCTGGATGCCTTGCAGGAGAGCCGCGGCAGAGCTGATGTCGGCCGGGTGAGCTGCCCGCTGTGCCGCCAGAACACGCCCATGCTGGAGTGGGAGATCCGGAGGATGCAGGAGGAGATGGTGTCCCAGTTTAGCTGCTCTGCTCATGCTTCCTCCCAGCAGAGCCCCCTGCTCCCTCCGCCAGCCCCTCCCTTCCCTGGGGCCCCCCTGGAGACGCAGCTCCAGAGCACGTGCATGTCCAGCTGCCCCGCCTGCCTCCTCCCCCTGCTGGGCCGGCCCGGCTCCTCCTGCCCCTCCTGCTACAGGCTCTCCCTGCGGGAGCTGAGCTGCGTGCTGCTGCTGCTCTCCCTGCCTCTCATCATCCTGGTGCTGCTCTGCACAGCCAGGCAGTGAAGCCCGGAAGTCTCCCCTTGCACAGGTGAGCTGACACACTGAGCTTCTACAGCTTCTCTGCCTGAGCTCCAGTGTGACCGACTCGCTGTAAACATTGGAACGGATCGGAACACTGCAGAACGGATCAGAACACTGCAGAACGGATCAGAACACTGCAGAACGGATCAGCACACTGCAGCGGGAGGCTGCCACCCATCTCTATGGACCCGCAGCACCTTTTAACATAGCTAATGCTGTTAAAGAGCAGGCCAGCCTACTGGGCATGTAGACTGTGGAATTCAGCGTGCCAAGAGGAATGCGGACTAACTGTGCTTCTGCATGGCACTGAATGTTTTCACTGTTAGTGTTATGTGCTGTTGTTGTCATTCTAATACATAATGTCTGCAATAAATCTATCTTTCTCCACTTGAGGAAAAAAAAAAATCTGTGCATGTGTTTGTATTTGAGCTGTGAGCTGATTGGATGTAACTCTGTGATGCAACAATTGGAAAGTTACAAAAATTCCACTGGCAAGCCCCTGAAACCCGCGCAGCATCAGAGCGTAGGAGTTGGCACTCCCTGTGTCAGGAGTTCTTATCAGTACGAGTGATTCTGTCGACACACAGGCCTGTGCCAGCGATTTAGTACTCGTGACTGCAATACACACACACACACACACACACCCTCTCTCCTGCTCCACCCCCTCGTGCTTTCTCAGAGTGAGGTCTGTGAGGGTCTCTGTGTCCCTGCAATACACACGCACACACCCACCCTCTCTCCTGTATTTTCTCAGAGTGAGGTCTGTGAGGGTCTCTGTGTCCCTGCAATACACGCACACACACACCCTCTTTCCTGTATTTTCTCAGAGTGAGGTCTGTGAGGGTCTCTGTGTCCCTGCAATGCACACACCCCCCCACCCTGTGATCGAGGGCATGTTGAAAGATAGCAGAGCACATTAAGTGGAGTGTGCAGCTCTGTATGTGGATGGCAAGCACCTCTCACTCGCTCACTCACAAACACTAATGGGATTTCCTGAAGCCAGGCTCTTAATTCAACCACTTACTGCATGAAACAGGCCTCTGGGACTCGACCCTGCTGAGAGAGCGGCCGCCTGTCTGAAATGCAGCTCCCGCAGCAGCACTGCATTACCTGCAATGCTTCTGCAAGGAGCATGCACTGCTGCTTCTACACAAGAGGGCAGGCTGGGGCTCTAGAAAAGATGCTTGTCAGTGGGCAGGCTGAATCACATGCAGCTGAATCTATTTCCAGCTACATGGAAATGAAGGAGTGAGATAACTGGTCTGTGTGGTTTGGTTTCTATTGCTCGTTATCATAGATGTGTAATATACTATGTATATATATTTTACTCAATGTGCAATACACTGTGTGAGCTGGCAGTGACCGTGACCGTGACAGTGGTGGGGGAGGGGGCCTTCTGCACACAGAGAAGGCCAGCGAGAGCCATGTCTTCCCTTTGATTCCAGTGCTGTCTGCATGCAGTGCTGATGTTTCGTGCTGTGATTGAGAGCCATGTCTTCCCTTTGATTCCAGCGCTGTGCATGCAGTGCTGATGTTTCGTGCTGTGATTGAGAGCCATGTCTTCCCTTTGATTCCAGTGCTGTCTGCATGCAGTGCTGATGTTTCGTGCTGTGATTGAGAGCCATGTCTTCCCTTTGATTCCAGTGCTGTCTGCATGCAGTGCTGATGTTTCGTGCTGTGATTGAGAGCCATGTCCTCCCTTTGATTCCAGCGCTGTCTGCATGCAGTGCTGATGTTTCGTGCTGTGATTGAGAGCCATGTCTTCCCTTTGATTCCAGCGCTGTGCATGCAGTGCTGATGTTTCGTGCTGTGATTGAGAGCCATGTCCTCCCTTTGATTCCAGCACTGTCTGCATGCAGTGCTGATGTTTCGTGCTGTGATTGAGAGCCATGTCCTCCCTTTGATTCCAGCACTGTCTGCATGCAGTGCTGATGTTTCGTGCTGTGATTGAGAGCCATGTCCTCTCTTTGATTCCAGCGCTGTCTGCATGCAGTGCTGATGTTTCGTGCTGTGATTGAGAGCCACAATAAAACCGCTACTGTCACAAGTGAAACTAGAGAGGAAGCCTAGTGTTAGATTACAGTAATTACAGCATTTAAAAAAACACAAACCAGAGAGATATTTAAAATAGCACAAACCAGTGAGATGTTATTTAAAATAGCACACAAACCAGCGAGATGTTATTTAAAATAGCACACAAACCAGCGAGATGTTATTTAAAATAACACACAAACCAGCGAGATGTTATTTAAAATAACACACAAACCAGCGAGATGTTATTTAAAATAACACACAAACCAGCGAGATGTTATTTAAAATAACACACAAACCAGCGAGATGTTATTTAAAATAACACACAAACCAGCGAGATGTTATTTAAAATAACACACAAACCAGCGGATTTAATTTTTTTAATGACGCAGAGTGAATTGTTTTAATCTAATAATAATAATAATAATAATAATAATAATAATAATAATAATAATAATAATTAATAAATAAATCAATCACACGTCTGAAGGACAAAATAATCTCTCGCGACCTCTTGTTGGGGTGCGCGCTTCTCGCCCCCCCACATCTGCAGCAGGAGCAGTCAGCGGGAGCGCGCCTGTAAGTGTGACGCGCGGGCACAGATTTCAGCACCGAGGACAGCGCTTCATACAGACAGGACAGCGACGATGTAACCGGAGCACCGTTTCTCGAATCGGATCCTGACATCAGCGCGCAGCATTATTTTAACTGCAACAAAATAAATAAATAAACATATTCTCGGTCTGCTCAACGTTTCAGTACGAGTGGTGCAGTGCAGAGTCTGCAGACTGGACCCAAAGCGAGACCTGCAGTTTCACCTCCGAGTAACATAACGATTGAACATAATGAGGGGCTGCGATTCGAGTCGTTGAGATTCAACAGCGCCCGCATGCACGGACCGGTCACAGTCCGCAGCACTGGCTACTAATCTCGACTGGCATGTACTGCGGGGTATTTAGACCAGGGACTCGATGAAGAGCAGATAAAGCCAGCGAGAGGAAACGACTCATTCAAATAAAACAACATCCATCTAGTCGTACACAATGCGTCTTTTTCTGCTTGCAGTATTTTTTTCTTGCTCCTTTGCAAGGGGCGGCTGCGACCCCAAGATCGTGAACATCGGAGCCGTGCTGAGCACCAAGAAGCACGAGCAGATGTTCAGGGAAGCGGTGAACCTCGCGAACAAGCGGCACGGCAGCTGGAAGATCCAGCTGAACGCCACCTCCGTCACCCACAAACCCAACGCCATCCAGATGGCTCTGTCCGTGTGCGAGGACCTCATCTCCAGTCAGGTAAGCGCAGTGCCGCCCGGAGGCGCCCCTGGCTACGGGCTGGCGTGAACACTGCAGGAACCCGCGGGGATGAGGTGTGCTTATGTGGGTCTTGCTTATTTATGTACTTAATCATTCATTTATGAATTCATGTGTGTGTTCATTTAAAATGTCTGATATTGCGCTCATTGGGATCTTGTATAAAATGTTATCTTATTAAAATGCATCGACAAACGCAGGAGCTACACACAAGCGAATCTCACGTTTTTATTCTTTAAGATTTCTGTGTTATTAACATTAAGAATATAAAATACAATATGAAGATACATTCTCACAGCCATTCCAATGCGTTAAAAGAAAGTCATTGAAGTGACGGCGTTGTTCCGTGTCCCTATTTGTTTAATGGTTTATGTTGCATTTTTAATGACATCGTTATTAGATCTATTAATAATCGCACAGTAACAATTCTCTTTATACAGCATTCGATGTGCAAAACCGACATGGATTTACCGCAGCCTTTAATCGTAATGTATGTCAATAGCATTCATGCATAAAAAACAATACAAAAGAAGCATGCGCATGACAAACGTTAGGCAATGCATGCTTCACTTGGCGACCTACATGCGCGTCCTGCTGCAGCACGAGCTGCCCCCGCTGGAGCTGTGTGTCGAGGTCGTGCCCTTTCCACACTGACCAGTCAACGGGACAGAGAAAGGGATCGCTCTTCTTTTACGTGTAATCCGTCAGTTAAAACAGTGGGTGTGTTTAACACGTAGCGGATAGTAAAATCAAATAGTTAACATGCTGATGGGGTCGCATCCTTCATTTATTTACCAATAAACAAACGCTTCCGAAACAATAGGGGTGAGTCGATAAATAACAAGGACACATTGCAACACATATACAAGGTGTGATCGTTTCATTGGGTAAAGCGTCTGGAATGAGATTTCGGCACATGGGATGTGCCTGTTTGCGCGTTTGCTAAAAGCGGCGCCAGGCTTTCTTCATGAATGCGCGCACACATTTGAACAAAACCGCTCGAACCATTGTGCCAACATGGCGCCGATCCAAGTTAGAACCATCTGCGCTGCATTGGAGAGTGGGAAGAAAACGAGCACAGACGAAAAAAAAGCACTCCACAGTCTCGCAGCACTGATTTCAACGAGCTAGCTCTCGACAATACTGTGTGTGTGCATCCCAGCAATCCCTATACTACTGAAGATTTGTAAATGATAAACCCCACACAATCCACATGGGAATCCCAGCATGCAGGGGCATGCAAAGGGGATTCGCTCATTTACGCGAGTGCTGCTGGAGCCGAGGGATGAGTGGGAGCAGAAAAGCTCAGACAGGGTATAGACTGCTGTGACCGGAAGATGTGCTTCAGTTCACTGTGGAGCGCTCAGCTGTTCCTGAAGGGAAATCTTCTCAGATTGTCTCCGGATTGAAAGGATAATTAATGACTGTTGTCTTGGTTTAAAACACTCAACGGGGTCCATACTTAGTGCTGCGGATCTAGATTTCATCTCATTAAATTGGGAAGAGGAGATTAGCGATCATGCTTATCTTTGGTGTCTCATCCTGTATGCTGCTGAGAAACCCTTTGCGACTGCTGTCTGCCTCACCGCTCTGCTGCCAGCAGGGGGCGCTTTGCGGTGCTCAAGCACTCGCACTGTATTCTGGGTACAGAACACTCGAAATGTCAGCAGCGTAACAAACACAAGAACACAAGAACGTGAGAAAATGTAGTTCCAGTTGCGTGTCTCTGATTGAACTCCCTTTGCTAAGAAACTGCTCGAGTCACTTCAAAGAACCCAGTGATTCAGCATCAACAGAGTGTCCTGAGACTCACTCCATGCCTTCCCCCTCACACGTGAAATAAGACACCCTCCCTCTTTTTGATTAGGATGTCATTTTTAAGATGCTTTGTTTGCAGTAATTCAGGCTACACCCAGTACAGCAATACTGTTTAATGATGCCATTACTTCAACAGGTGTATGCGATATTAGTGAGTCACCCCCCAGCTCCGAATGATCACCTGACCCCGACTCCAGTGTCCTACACAGCAGGGTTCTACCGCATACCTGTAGTGGGGCTGACCACGCGCATGTCTATATACTCTGACAAGGTAAGCAGTGTGCCTCAGAGCAGTCACTGTGCTGTGCTGTAACATGCTCTCTATAGACCCTGCAGTGGAGCTGCAGTCTCGTGTGTATTCATGTGAAGCAGACCTCAGTGTGGGGGTGCTGAAGGGTCCCCTCCCCTCCCTGCAGAGTATCCACCTGTCGTTCCTGCGCACTGTGCCTCCCTACTCTCACCAAGCCCACGTGTGGTTCGATATGATGCGTGTGTTCCGCTGGAACCACATCATCCTGATCGTGAGCGACGACCACGAGGGCCGCGCGGCGCAGAAGAGGCTGGAGACGCTGCTGGAGGAGAAGGAGTCCAAGGTGAGCCCCCTTCCCCAGAGCAGGGGTCTGTCTCTGACTCTCTCTCTCTCTCTGTGTGTGTGTGAGTTTCCAGTGTTAAATATCTCAAAACTGTTCTATGTATGTAGAGTTCTGTTATGTAAACACATTTCTTTTCATTGTAACAACATTGGCTAACATTTTACTGCTAGAAGCATCAACGACATCCTAAGTGGTTATCTGACAGAACTGTGTACTTCTTCATCTCACATGCTTTTGTCATAGTCAAAATCTCCTACATGTGAGTCAACAGCAGGAGCAAAAAACATGGACATAACCTGGGGCTCTGCAAAATAAACCAAAGCCACCAATGAAAACATCTGCAAGCCATTTAACCCTCAATATCCTATTGGTTTATTTATTTGTTAACAGTTGTTATGGCATCTGATACATTTGCCTCTGAAATGATTTGCTATCGCCTGAATATGCAAACTAAAGTATCAAGAAAAAAAGAAATCCTCTAAAAACAAAACCTTTAAAAAGAATGCTGTGAAGTCTGTTAGGAAAAATAACAATTGAGCCATTTTTTGAAGACCTGTTTTAAATGTAAAACCACAGCCCCTTCTTTAGAAAGTGTATTCAGCCTGACCCAGCCCAGCAAGGACAGTCCCAGATTCACAGTGAGGGTTTGGGATTCAGCACAGCTACAGGTGAAGTCCCAGCTTTAGCAGCTGCTGATTGAAAGGGAGAGCAGATTGGGGCTCATGTAATCAGAATGTGTTTGATGCTTTTAAAGCAAGGGGTGGGATTGCTTATCAACCACCTTCTATGAAACTGTTTTTCACAAACCTATGCTTTGGATCTTTATTTTTGAAGTAGCAGCCTTGTTGCAGCAGGAGCTCAATGCCGCTGCGATCTGCTGGTGCTGGGGCTCAAGACTGCATTTCTATAGTGAGGATTGCAGGAGCAGAGATTCATGCACAAGTGCTCTGGATCGTTTGTTCTAACATAGCTGTGCACTTCAGAGTGTAGATGTGCTGCAGATCCCCTCAACACACACAGGCATTATTCCCACACTAGAGATGAAGTGGAGCTGTGATTCTGCAGGAGCTTTCAAAGCTGAATCTCTCCAGGGCTGTTTCCCTATGAATCTCCTGGCTGGTCCGAGCTGGAATTAGAATGACATTACTGTTCACTATGGAAGCAGTCAGCTGGAAATATCTGCTGTTGCTGAATATCAACCACTGCTGTGGATCAATATTACACAACATTGTCCTGCAGAATAGAAACATTTTGCACATTTGAAGAGCTGTGGCTGCTTTTATTTTGAGCCTCGCTACCAGTATTGTACTCTAAGTGAAGACAGCTGTTCAGTTGTAGTACAGTGTACAATGCAACACATTCTGTGATCCCCACAAGGGAATAGGTGCCTTACAGCACAGCTACTCAAGAAGAGAGCTTTGCCACTGGCCACTTGGGATATATAGAACAACACTGTTGGGACGTTTCTTTAAGAAAGAAACCCAAATGCCAGCAAAACAGCACAATAATCCTCTGTGAAAGTGCTTTGCTTGGTCAGTGAAATAGAATTCCTTTGTCAATACTAACCCTGCTGTTTGAAGCCACGCTCACAGTAAGGTGAATCCTTGGTGTTGCCCTCCTCGTGCAAGGGTTTTGCAAGCCCCAGTGTTAGAGGCTCCCTGTTTTAAGCAGGAAAGGAGAGAGATGTTGGATTGCTTTACTGCACACCATTTTCAACTGTTTATAATATTCTTCTGTGTCTACACATTTTCTCTGTGCACATTATTCATCAGAATAAAAAGAGGAACTATGAAAACCTCGACCAACTGTCCTATGACAACAAGCGAGGACCCAAGGTATATATGCATGGGAAATGCACGCCGCCCACCAGTCTTATTCTGAACATAGCCGTTAGAAACCAATCCAACACCGTCACCAGGCGGGCCAGACCTGGTTCTGATCTGCTAGCACGCCTTTTTTTATGTTGAGACGATTTTTATTTTTGTTCAATTATTTTAATCAAGAATGTTTTTTTTTATGTTTAAATAATTTGTATCTCTATATAAAACCCAACCTGAGAGAGATATATATTTATTTATTTTTTTGTGTAAGGAATGCATGTAATAAATTGACGAGTTTGCAAGTATATATTTTTCAAACTCTGGTAGTGTGGGACAGACACTTCCAAGATACTTTTTGACTTTCACTTTTTTTTCTTCATTTTTTTGGGATAAAGTGCCCCCCCCCCCACATGTTTTCAGTTTCCGGATCAGTTTGCATTTCGCTAGCCCTCCTCTCTAACTCTAACATGCACGCCCTTCTTTGGAGTCTTGATGCCCTTCATTCAATTTGCATGCACAATGCAGAACCTCTTCTCCTAGATTACATTCTTTTTTTTAACTAAACACATTCTCTGGAAGATCTTTTTCTTCACTTGAAAAAGACAGCGTGGCTCTGTGGGGTAAGTAGACTACTTGACTCATTCTCTTGCTCACACCAATCGCAGGCTGAGAAAGTTCTACAGTTTGAACCCGGATCCAAAAACGTAACGTCACTGCTGCTGGAGGCGAAAGAACTGGAGGCCAGAGTGCTGATCCTGTCAGCGAGGTCAGGCCTGTATTCTGCTCTTCCTCTGTCTCTTTAGAGTTACACCCCTCATGTGAAAACAACAGCCACTATTTAACACCTAGGCGTCCTTGCATGATGGGGGAAATATAGCGTTTTTGTTCTGTGTCCTGGGTATTGCTGTCAAACTCTTGCAGTTATAGATATAACCTATATAACTATAGATTTGTCAATCCGCTAGTGGCTCACCTGGCAGTTGTGGGTGAGTCTTGCAGTCAGAGGCCTGCAAGTTGGAGTCCTGGCTGTGCCGAGTTGCTAATCGTGGCTGGTGATCCACAGGGAGCGTTGCATTGGCCCTGGGGGAGTAAGATCGTCAGGGACTGTCTCTCCTGAACATGCTCCTCATGATTATTTACTCCACGTCTGTAAAAGAATGTTTAAAAAAGCAAGTCCAAGGTTTAAGACAGTGGTGCGAGGAGCTTAGTAAGTGTGGCCCTGTTTGTTACTTCAGGCCTGGTAGAGTTGGTGCAGCACTGTCTCTTTGAGCTGGTACGGTGGGAAGGCTGTGCTCACACTGCTTCTCCTGCTCTCACAGTGAGGACGATGCTGCCACAGTGTACAAAGCAGCCGCCGTCCTGAACATGAGTGGCTCCGGGTACGTGTGGCTGGTGGGCGAGAGAGAGCTGTCAGGGAACGCCCTGCGATACGCGCCTGACGGTAAGACTTCTCTGTTACCGGGAGTTTAAATGGAGCAGATTGTCACTGTCATCACTGCAGTCTAAGGTGGAGGAGTAAACCGCTGAAAGAGCTGCATTGCAGGTAGCGCTGTTAAACATTGTGCTGCGTGAATGTGATGTGATGTCTCAGCGGTAATTACAGGAGGCAGAGAGGCGCCTCGTGCCTGAGTCTCCCGAATCACAGCCGGGTTCCTGCGTCCCGTCTCTGCAGGCGTGATCGGACTCCAGCTCATTAACGGGAAGAACGAGTCGGCGCACATCAGCGACGCTGTGGCTGTGGTGGCACAGTCCGTGCACGAGCTCTTTGAGAAAGAGAACATCACAGACCCCCCGCGGGGCTGCGTGGGGAACACCAACATCTGGAAGACAGGCCCTCTGTTCAAGAGGTAAGCGCTGCCATGCCGGTCCTGGGATCCACGCAGGACCCCCGTGTGAACTCAGCACAGTCACTGAGCTCCGAGGACCCTGCTGTTAGCATTGAGGCTCTTCATTGTGTCTTCACTGGAGCTCCATGCTGTTTCCTTTCTCTGTTTAATCACAGAGTCCTGATGTCCTCCAAGTACCCCGAAGGGGTGACGGGACGCGTGGAGTTTAACGACGACGGCGACAGGAAATACGCCAACTACAGCATAATGAACTTGCAGAACCGCAAGCTGGTGCAAGTGGGCATGTACAACGGCAGCAATGTAGGGAACGCTCGCTTCATTCTCCTGGAGTCTTTATCCTGCTTGTATCTGGCATGCTTTTCAATCATTGAACAGGCTCAGTGGAAATCACAACAGAGACATCATCATTATTATTAGTAGTAGTAGCATTAGCATTGTTATTACTAGTATTAGCATTGTTATTAGTAGTATTAGCGTTGTTATTAGTAGCATTAGCATTGTTATTACTAGTATTAGCATTGTTATTACTAGTATTAGCATTGTTATTACTAGTATTAGCATTGTTATTAGTAGCATTAGCAGTGTTATTAGTAGCATTAGCAGTGTTATTACTAGTATTAGCATTGTTATTACTAGTATTAGCATTGTTATTAGCAGCATTAGCATTGTTATTAGTATTAGCAGTGTTATTAGTAGCATTGCTCCACACCCTAACGCTGTGCTTGTTAAATGAATGGAGATGTGATCCCTCTTCTCTTGTCAGGTTTTGTTAAATGACAGGAAGATCATCTGGCCGGGCGGGGAAACTGAAAAGCCGCGTGGATTTCAGATGTCGACGAGATTAAAGGTGAGCAGGTATTAGTGTTGCGACCCCATGAGAAGCCAGCCCTGCCTCTGTGTGCAGGGGAGTGCTAAACTCCAGCAATGCAGCTTGAACTGTTTACACCCAATGCTCTGGACATCAGGGCGTTCCTTCTGCTGGCTGAAACACTGACCTGGGTATGAACTAATGGAGCGTGCGCCAGTCCTGCCTCGCTCCACTCTAGAGGGCGCTGTGCTGTGGCTCGGGAATGAACTACTGGAGCGTGCTCCAGTCCTGCCTCGCTCCCCTCTAGAGGGCGCTGTGCTGTGGCTCGGGTATGGACCGCAGTGCATTGCCTGTGTTATTAATGGCATGTTGTTTGCACTTCACAGATAGTCACGATACACCAGGAGCCCTTTGTCTATGTGAAGCCGACCCTCCTGGATGGGACCTGCCCAGAGGAGTTCACAGTAAATGGAGACTTGATTAAAAAGGTGATCTGCACGGGCCCCAATGAGACCATCCCAGGTAACAAAACAGGGACGTTTACGAAATCACTGTGCCTTACTTCTCTACATCAGACCTCGGGGAAGGGTCTCTTCACTCAGACATATATATGTGTATATATATGTGCGTGGGTCTGTGTGTGTGTGTGTCTGTGATATCCACAGTGTATATATATATACACACACAGTGTATATATTTATATATATATATATATATCATTGTTCAGTGAAAAGCCCCAGGTCTATATTAAGCAGTGTCTCTGCTGTTTTAATTACAGGACGCCCCATTGTCCCGCAGTGTTGTTACGGTTTCTGCATCGACCTGCTTATCAAGCTGGCCAAGACGATGAACTTCACATACGAGGTGCATCTGGTAGCTGATGGGAAGTTTGGAACGCAGGAACGAGTGAGTGTGGCAGCTTCTCAGATTCAATGGGCTTGTGCAAGTCTCTGCAGTTCGTACCTGTCTGTTGCAGGGCTGTGTGATCTCATTCTCAGATTGCTAGTCTCTGCAGTTCGTACCTGTCTGTTGCAGGGCTGTGTGATCTCATTCTCAGATTGCTAGTCTCTGCAGTTCGTACCTGTCTGTTGCAGGGCTGTGTGATCTCATTCTCAGATTGCTAGTCTCTGCAGTTCGTACCTGTCTGTTGCAGGGCTGTGTGATCTCATTCTCAGATTGCTAGTCTCTGCAGTTCGTACCTGTCTGTTGCAGGGCTGTGTGATCTCATTCTCAGATTGCTAGTCTCTGCAGTTCGTACCTGTCTGTTGCAGGGCTGTGTGATCTCATTCTCAGATTGCTAGTCTCTGCAGTTCGTACCTGTCTGTTGCAGGGCTGTGTGATCTCATTCTCAGATTGCTAGTCTCTGCAGTTCGTACCTGTCTCTTTGAACGCTGTGTGATATATAATGAAGACGGTGCTCCCGGACAGTACAGACAAGCCTCTAGGGTGCTTTTAAACCCCTTCTCTCCAGAGTGATGGCTCCCACTGCCTTGCAGGTGAACAACAGCAACAAGAAGGAGTGGAACGGGATGATGGGAGAGCTCCTCAGCGGTCAGGGAGACATGATCGTGGCTCCTCTGACCATCAACAACGAGCGCGCCCAGTACATAGAGTTCTCCAAGCCCTTCAAGTACCAGGGCCTCACCATCCTGGTTAAAAAGGTAGCGTCAGGCTTCTTCATGCTGGTTTCCAGGTAATCGCAGTGGGGAGCGCTGCAGCCTCTCGGCTCAGGGCATTGGCACCAGTAATAAGCAGCCAGGTCTCAGGAGTCTCATTCTTGATTTCCCAGGTGAGTGCTGGCTCCTGTGGTTTAACGCACTTCGGTTTGATGTCGCTTCGTTTCTCCTCCCCAGGAAATCCCGCGCAGCACCCTGGACTCGTTCATGCAGCCGTTCCAGAGCACGCTGTGGCTGCTGGTGGGGCTGTCGGTGCACGTGGTGGCCGTGATGCTGTATCTGCTGGACCGGTTCAGGTGAGGTGACGTGTTCAGGGACCTCCCAATGTATCCAGGATGCTGGTGGGACTTGTTCACTGTTTGTCACTCAGTTTATGACAGCTCATCACGTATTGACCAGCCAGGCTGGCTGTGTGTTTGTCTTCCCCCCGCAGGACTGACAGCTTCTGGGTATCGTGCATTTTGGGGAATTCTGGGACTAAATCACCGAATTTGGGGAAGAAAAAGTCCCTTATGTTTTTATTTCTCACAGTGTGTTAGGAAGTGAATTTCTCTCTCCCACTCTCTCGCTCTCTCTCTCTCTCTCTCTCTCTCTCTCTCTCTCACTCCCTATCTCTCTGTCTCTCTCTCTCTCTCTCTCTTGCTCTCTCTCTGTCTCTCTCTTGCTCTCTGTCTCTCTCTCTCTCTCTCTCTGTCTCTCTCTCACTGTGGTGTTGATGATGGGAGAGGTGAATTGTGTGTTTCTCTCTCTCTCTCTCTCTCTCTCTCTCTCTCTCTCTCTCTCTCTCTCTATCTCTCTATCTCTCTCTCACTGTGGTGTTGATGATGGGAGAGGTGAATTGTGTGTTTCTCTCTCTCTCTCTCTCTCTCTCTCTCTATCTCTCTATCTCTCTCTCACTGTGGTGTTGATGATGGGAGAGGTGAATTGTGTGTTTCTCTCTCTCTATCTCTCTCTCACTGTGGTGTTGATGATGGGAGAGGTGAATTGTGTGTTTCTCTCTCTCTCTCTCTCTCACTGTGGTGTTGATGATGGGAGAGGTGAATTGTGTGTTTCTCTCTCTCTCTCTCTCTCTCTCTCTCTCTCGCCTCTCTGTTTTCCAGCCCGTTTGGACGGTTCAAAGTGAACAGTGAGGAAGAGGAGGAGGATGCCCTGACCCTGTCCTCAGCTATGTGGTTCTCCTGGGGGGTGCTGCTGAACTCTGGGATAGGAGAAGGTAAGGAACCCTGAGAGAGAGAGTTTAGTGAGGGGGTTAATAAATGGGGGTTACTGAGAGGGTTTAGTGAAAGGGGGGGGTTAATAAATGGGGGTCACTGAGAGGGTTTCCCGAGCGCTCGTGCTGCTGTGTTCTGCAGGGGCTCCCCGGAGTTTCTCGGCGCGGATCCTGGGGATGGTGTGGGCCGGCTTCGCTATGATCATCGTCGCCTCCTACACTGCCAACCTGGCTGCCTTCCTGGTGCTGGACAGACCAGAGGAGCGCATCACCGGGATCAATGACCCCCGGGTACGGACCCCAAACACAACCCCACCCCCCTCCCAAACACAACCCCTCCCAAACACAATCCCCCCTCCCAAACACAACCCCCTCCCAAACACAACCCTCCCAAACACAACCCCACTCCCAAACACAACCCCACCCTCCCAAACACAACCCCACCCTCCCAAACACAACCCCACCCTCCCAAACACAACCCCACCCTCCCAAACACACCCCCCACCCCCTCCCAAACACAACCCCCTCCCAAACACAACCCCACCCTCACAAACACAACCCCACCCTCCCAAACACAACCCCACCCTCACAAACACAACCCCACCCTCCCTCACAAACACAACCCCTGGGCTTCCTGCCTCTCTCTCTCATGCTGTTCTATTGGTTTTGCATTTGAAAACTCTTCTCTTCTCTCTCTGGCTCAGCTGCGAAATCCGTCGGACAAGTTCATCTACGCGACAGTGAAGCAGAGTTCAGTGGACATCTACTTCCGACGGCAGGTGGAGCTCAGCACGATGTACCGGCACATGGAGAAGCACAACTACGAGAGCGCAGCCGAGGCAATCCAGGCCGTCCGAGACAAGTGAGTCCAACTACGTGCACCAGGAATCGCTTTGCTTTCCAACAATATACTGTTTCAAAAACCAGCATGCCTCTAGGCAAGCATAGGATTGGGGTGGAACAGTCTACTAACTTCAAAGCGTTTTTCACAGAAGAGGAATTTCTGAATGATTTTTCAGCTCCATGATCAGACGGGTCTCGGGTTTGGTGAAGTGGTTAGTGTGTGTCCGGTGATGTTCAAGCCCCTCTCTCCCACAGCCTGCTGCATGCCTTCATCTGGGACTCTGCGGTCCTGGAGTTTGAGGCGTCCCAGAAGTGTGACCTGGTCACCACTGGAGAGCTCTTCTTCCGCTCAGGCTTCGGGATTGGGATGAGGAAGGACAGCCCCTGGAAACAGAACGTCTCCCTCGCCATCCTCAGGTCTCCCGCTAGCATTGCTTATACGTTCCAAACAGAAATGACAGTCTGAACCTGGCAGGTAGACAGGCAGCTTGGCATACCCTGCCCATGTCATCTAGCTCTTCATATTATTATTGACTATTTGCTTCGGTCTGGCAGCACAGGGAAATAAAGTACCCAAATCAGCAGGTTGCAGTCCAATCAAATACAGAGTAAACTCACAAAGCTTTGTGGGATTAAACCAGTGCCAAATACCACACTGAGAACTTGGTAAAGGTTTGGTGTTTGATCTTGGGTTAAGCAGTCAGGTGTCTTACCTTGGCTTCGTTGGCTCTGGTATAAACAGTGGCATGTCTGCCCTTCATTGCGGTGGGGATCGAGTCCCTGGTTTCCTATCTCTGCATTTCTTTCTCTAGTTCCCATGAAAACGGCTTCATGGAAGACCTGGATAAAACCTGGGTGCGATACCAGGAGTGCGATTCCCGAAGCAATGCCCCTGCGACCCTCACCTTCGAGAACATGGCAGGTACAGAGCCCGAGTCAAGCTTCCATTTCCCTGCCTGCCCCTGGGGGGCGACGCTGCAGCTCCTGTTCGTGGGACACAGGCTCTACAGGGGGCTCAGAGCCAGATAATCAGAGGCCTGCTCACTCCCGATGCTGCCCAGCCAGCAGTACTGCACAGCAGCGTTGCAAAGGCCATCAGGAGGCTCTGTGACAGGTTTTAAAATCCAGGGCCCTGTTTGAAAGAGAAGATCTAGAACCACAAGCTTGTGTTGTGTTCAGCACACAGGTCTGTTCTCTATAAAGCAGCATATCTTCAATCAGGAAGCATTCTGACCGGGTTTATAATAACTGTACCTCCGGGCTGCGCTCACAGAGAGGCCCCGTGCCCACTCTGAGGTGTAACTCTCGCATCCCCTTTCTCCCCCAGGTGTGTTCATGCTGGTTGCTGGAGGTATCGTGGCCGGAATATTTTTGATATTTATTGAAATTGCGTACAAGCGACACAAAGACGCACGGAGAAAGCAGATGCAGCTTGCGTTCGCTGCCGTCAACGTCTGGAGGAAGAACCTGCAGGTATGGCTTTTAAACTCATCTCTTTACTCCAGCTGGGCCGCTGGAAGGCGGTGGTCGGATTCAGTGAGGCGCGCTCCTGGGATCAGGAAGGATTGCTGCTGTGGTTGGAGGGTCTGAAGCAGACAGAGGAGTTTGATTGTTTCAAAGCCCATAGGCTACTTGTTTCTGGAATGATTCGTAACGGTATGCTGAATGGACTCAAGGCTGGTGATACCAAACCTGAGGATTGAATGTATTGTATTTAGTGTGGCTTGGTTTATTTAAAAAATAAAAAAGGGAAACTTGTAACAGGGATCAACACAGGTTTTAAAACCCCAGAATAAGTTTCAGGAGGTGAGGGCAATATTCATCTGTTTTTTTTTATTTATTACAAGATAACTGTGTTAAAGAAAACAGGGCAAATGACTGGGACAGTTTGGGAGAGCAGAGAGCACACGGCTCTGTAGGAGTGGAGTACCGGAGCCAGAGTTCCCGGGACTGGAGCATTCACACCCCCCACCCCAATCACACTGCCCCCCAAGACCAGGAAGCAATCACACTGCCCCCTCCTGAACCAGGAAGCAATCACACTGCCCCCTCCTGAACCAGGAAGCAATCACACTGCCCCCTCCTGGACCAGGAAGCAATCACACTGCCCCCTCCTGAACCAGGAAGCAATCACACTGCCCCCTCCTGAACCAGGAAGCAATCACACTGCCCCCTCCTGGACCAGGAAGCAATCACACTGCCCCCTCCTGAACCAGGAAGCAATCACACTGCCCCCTCCTGAACCAGGAAGCAATCACACTGCCCCCTCCTGAACCAGGAAGTAATCAATCACACTGCCCCCTCCTGAACCAGGAAGCAATCACACTGCCCCCTCCTGGACCAGGAAGTAATCATACTGCCCCCTCCTGAACCAGGAAGCAATCACACTGCCCCCTCCTGGACCAGGAAGTAATCATACTGCCCCCTCCTGAACCAGGAAGCAATCACACTGCCCCTCCTGGACCAGGAAGCAATCACACTGCCCCCTCCTGAACCAGGAAGCAATCACACTGCCCCCTCCTGGACCAGGAAGCAATCACACTGCCCCCTCCCGCACCAGGAAGCAATCACACTGCCCCCTCCTGAACCAGGAAGCAATCACACTGCCCCCTCCTGGACCAGGAAGCAATCACACTGCCCCCTCCTGGAGCAGGAAGCAATCACACTGCCCCCTCCTGAACCAGGAAGCAATCACACTGCCCCTCCTGGACCAGGAAGCAATAAGCAATCACACTGCCCCCTCCTGGAGCAGGAAGCAATCACACTCCCCCCTCCTGTCTCTTGTGTGTCCCTACAGGACAATAAGGAGGCTCCAGGCAGGGAAGTACTTGGCCGAGCCGGGACTCCAAGATTAGTACGTAACACCCATCTCACTGCATGCCATCCTCTCTGTCACAACTGGAATTCTACAGACCGACAGAAAATACATCCCAGCTCATGGCATGACCCAGTAATACTGATGTTTCTAACGAAGCCTGTAGTAAAGGTGGAGAAACAAAGTAACAAAAGCAAATGAAACAGCGTTGACCCTTTCCCTCTTAGAAACGGCTCCTCTCCTCAGAGACAGCCCTGTGTCTCAGAGCCGTCACAAAGTGCCCATGCAGCGCGGCTGGTTAGCTGGCGGGTCACAGAGGTGGCCAATAAGAGGGAAAGAGTTCATATTGACAGCTCCATTCACTCATACTGTCTGTGGAGAATGAATGTGGGAATGTGGCTCCAGATCTTCGGACGGGCTGTTGACCCCACCCCCCCCCCACCCCCGACCACTTCATTTTTAATAAAACCCTTTTATCCAAACTGCCCCAAGGACATTGACAGGTATGAATGGGAGTTCATGTGAAACGCTGACGCCGGTGGAGTAATGACTGATTCTCCAGTTTGTCTAAGAGGGCAGTTCAAATAAAACTGTATTTTACAGCTATGACCTTTTCTAACTTGCTGTGTCATATAGTGGAGAGCTTCAGCCATGAACTCTCTGTCTCTGTTTGTCTCACCAAAAAAAACCCAGAACTGTACGAGATGAGTTGAATGTGAGTTCTGTAATAAAGAGGGGTGAGATTGAAATGAGTGAGCGGAGGATGGCCGTGCCTCACGTCAGGGTCCTGCCATTGGAACAGGGAGCTGCACAGGAACACGACAGCATTCCTGGCAAAGGAACGCTTGCTGCAGTAGCTGTTTGAAACGTCATGCCATTATGCTGCCCAGTCGTTAGTGATCTGAATCTCGTAGTGTGCAGTGTGGGGATTGCAGGGAGCTGTTTTGGATTGGATTTGTAAAGTTCTGCATGAACACAAGGGGGCAGAAGAATTCCTGTTCACATTGTGGGAGGAGCTCAGGGCTGGGATGGACCGTGGATTCAATCCTCCATTAAAGCCCCAGAGGCTTCATATTCAGCCCATAAGAGGAACTGGTCTGAAAACTGAGATGAATATTTATTACATCATTCAGGGGCAAGGGGCAAGGGGCAAGGGGCAAGGGTGTGATTGAAGAGATAGGGTCACATATCAGGAGGGATGAATCTTAACTACTGCAGCGCAGTGAGATGTAATCTACACCATCCTACAGCAGGCACCTGGTTAAAGCACTGAAGCTAAAGACCACGACCGATGATATCTTTGAACAAGCTTACCAAAAACATGTCCACATAGAGCTCACTAATATACTGTCAGCAAACAGCTGGGCTTCTTTTTCAGTTCCTAAGGTAAGCATATATATATATATATGCACACACACACACACATATGTGTGTATGTACGTATATATATATATATATATATATATATATATATATATATATATATATATATATATATATATATATATATATATATAAAAAGGTAGTTAGCCTCATCTGTAATTTAACAAAGCAGTTTTGTTAAAGGATAGATGCAGTCACCTGTGTAGATTCTTCATGCAGTGTGTTGTTCATGAATCTGACAGTTGCCCACATTGCCTGTGTTACATGCACATGATCTGTGTGCATGTAATACCATGGAGAGCACAGCTGTTGGGATGATGCTGGTGCTCTATGGGTTCAGCTTTCTTCAAGCACATCTCTATCCTGGACAGGGCCAGTGTAGCTTTCACTTGCCAACCTTTCAGTGTAGGGATAGCGCTTGCTCTGCCGAGTCGTCTGCTCTGCTTGCAAAGGCAGGCGTGGAGCAGCCGTGTTGGGAAGCAGAACCTCATGTGGATTTGCACTCGTTTTGAAAGGCTGGTGCATCAGAGATCTTTGTTTAAACTGTGGCACAATAGAATATAAAAAACAGATGATCAAAGATCACACATCTGGAGAAGGTGATTGGACCTGCTTGACCATGTGATTGGACCTGCTTGACCAGGCATGCAATAATAGTCATTCTAATAATATGAAGAAGAACATTTCTTTCAGACCGTGTGAACATGTTTTAAATTGGTCTCCTTTCGTTCTGATGGTAGAATCCTCTGACGTGCTTTCTCTCTTCTATTGTCCCTTCAGGTTCTGTCAGTCTTGATGTATTTGTATTCTTCAGAGCTGTACAGTCACAATGAATCCATGCCTATTTGAATATTGTTGTGCATGCTGGAACGCACCTCTCAGAGGCTTCTTTTCATTCTTCTTGTTATCTGAAGTGGTCTCCGCTCCACTCGAGAGCCACACATGTATTTAAAGCCTCCGAAGCCCCTCTCCCCGATTGCAATGGAAAGGTTGGCAAGTAGCTGTAACATCAACAGCCTCATGAGCCTTTGCTGCCTTGTCGGGAGCCCTGATGGTGAGCCTGTACTGGCCGTGCCCTGGAACGCATTTCATTTCATTCATTCGGCTTCTACTTGAGCCTTTCTGACGGCGCATGCAGACAAGTGAAATTCAGACCACACAGCAGCTAGTGATGCTCATGTGGGATGAATCGGAGTTCTACCCACATCTTGGTTTTGTTTTTCTGTTCACCACGTTTTTACTTTCGCTTCTTTATGATGTCATACCTATCTCTGGATGACATCATAAAGGTCATGCTTGGCTTCTTACTTTATGTTTAAACATTTATTATTATCCTTTTTTATGATTCTGTATTTTCTGGATTTCTTTCTTAAAGCAACATTTTGGATTTTATCAGAAGATGATTTTTTCTTTTTCTTTCTTTTCCCCCCCAATGCAGACGTCTATCTTTCTAGAGACACAGGATGTAAGGATAACAAAAACTGAGTTAAACGCACCATCGCACAGCCACACTAAACACTCTGTGAGGGGCAGGGGCACACTGTAACACATACTGCATGTATAAACCCTCAGTATGGGGGTACTGGGTGCTGTGTTTTTAAGGTGGGGGGCGGGGTGTGTAAATAGTGTAAACCCATCAACAATACACATAGCAATACAAGCCAGTGCAATGCTGACTGTGGCATTAGAGGCAGGATTAACTAATGAACTTTATCCAAATGGCTGTTGAGACAGGGCAGATTGACAAGGTCACTGGACCTCGCTACCCCTCTTAGAAGGACATTTGGTCAGAGGACCTATTTTTGCACAACCCTGCATGTTAAGGAAGGAAAGCAGCATCCCCAAGACAGGATATCAGTTACCGAACACAGATCCTCTTTTCTAGCAGCTAGCTGTTGTAAATGATTTCAGTTGAGACCCATCCTGATAGAAGCACAGGCTGGCTTAGTCCTTTCGAATTGCACTTCAGTCATGAGGTGTTGATGTTGAGTGGAGCTGGACTCCCCTCTACAGCAGAGGCAGCAGCAGCAGCAGCAGCAGCAGCAGCAGTGAGGTAGGCTTAGATGAAGCCAAACACTCAAACACCTGGGACATCAATAATTCTTCTACATATATATTTATTTTAGGATAGAAAAAGCGGTAGCGCAGAGCCCGACCCCGACCCCAAAACGAAAGCCACTTTTAGGTCCATCAGTACCACCCTGGCCTCCAGCTTCAAGAGACGTAGGTCCTCCAAAGACACGGTAAGGAGATGAAGAAATTCCACTCTCTATCTCTCTCTCCTCTCTCTCTCTCACTTTCTCTTTCTCTCTCTCTCTCTATCTCTCTCTCCCTCTCACTTTCTCTTTCTCTCTCTTTCTCTCTGTCCTTCTCTCTCTTTCTCTCTGTTTCTTTCTCTGTCTCTCTCTCTCTTTCTCTGTCTCTCTCTTTCTCTCTGTCCCTCTCTCTCTTTCTCTCTGTCCCTCTCTCTCTCTTTCTCTCTGTCTCTCTCTTTCCCCATCTGTCACACTCTTTCCCCCCTCTCTCTCTCTTTTCCTCGCTCTCTATCTCAATTCTGCTAACTCATCTATCCTGCCAGAACGCCCCATTCCAGAGTTTCTTCACCCTCACACGTGTAGTTAGTCATGGCCACATGTCCGTCAATATCAACCATTGACAACCCATCCAGACTGAGGTAGAGACTAAGGACTGTAGGTCACAGGTGGAGGACTGGGGGTAGGCTGAGGGGTGGGACAGCAGGGGTAGGTCTTGCGATGGTGGGGAGGATCACACAGTGGGTTTCTGAAGATGCTCTGCCTCGTCCAGGATCAATGCTAATCTTATCTGCAAGTGTTCATTTCTTTTTTTAGTGTTTCCTGTCCCTCCACCTTGTCCCGTCAAACGTACATTTTATTTCAATGTCGCTTCAGCTCATACACTGCCTACGTTTTAAATAACCTTTTGAGTTTGAATGTGTGCTTCATTGATTTTGGTTTCATTTGTGTTTTGTGTTTGGCACTGATCTGGGTGAAGAAGTTCTGTAAGCATTTTAAAGCATTTTGTTGAACAGGGTGAACGCATCTCTTGTTATTAAAATGTTTTTTTTTTTTAAATCTTTATCAAACTAGAAATACTTCCAGAATCTCATTCCCTTGGTTTGCTGTAGCTTTCAAAATGAATCAACAACTTCACAGCATTGCATTTCTTTTATCTGTAGTGAAACTGGCCTTTAACCCTTTCCCTCACTTTGAAAGAGGATTGTTTTCCTGTAGAAAATGAAGCGATAGTTTAGAGCTGCAGTAGCAGGGGAGCCTGCGTTTGCTCTATAAGCCTGTCAGGAAGGTGTTCCCTTCGGACGGCCCCACAGGTCTGTATAGTTTACTTGGCACTTGCATTTCTTGTTCAGTTCTGTGCTGCTTGGTATTCAGTTGTCTGGATTGGTTTGAGATGAGTTCACTGTAAACCCTTTGGCAGTTACATACTGGTTGTCAGAGTGGGGTCACGTCTCCTCTGAATAATTGGAATAAAAGGTCACATGGCTGGGAGGCTGGGAAAGCCAGGTGTGGAAAGGCAGAGTTCTCGTGCATCCGAGGGATTTATCGGATCAGTCTTGGGGAAGCTGGGAAGCTGCAAGGTAAGCCCAGTTAGGCATCAGTGAAATGCACTGAAGGGCCCGTTTTTCAAACAGCCTCTCTGGCGGCTTTGTGAAATATGAGGGCAGCGTCTCCAACAGGAATCAGGTGGGTTTGCAGAGCGCCTCCCGCACATCCAGAGAACCCGGGCTGCTTTCGGTTTCCTTCTGTCTGTAAAGAACGAGGCAACACCTATGGGGTAACGATATTCTAAAAGTCTGATTACAGGTGATTTCCGCACGCTTTTAAAACTTCAAATGGTTTAAAATAAACGATTTTCTTGCCTTAAATTAGAACAAATCGGTTTGTTTGGGTCCTGGGCGGTGATCCGCTCCTGTAATGAGTATTCTTCCTCTCAAGGCACGGACGGGTTGGCGACGTCTCCTTTATTTCTTTCCCCAGGTTCACTGTCCATAGACAAGGGGTTTGTTCAGCAAGGTTGTCAATTTGGAAACAAATGAAACAAAAGAGTGTGGGAAAGCCGGATGTAACACCCCCTCGTGTTTTCCTTCTGTGTGAAAAATGAGCCGCGCAACTTCCAGAAATGCTGCGACAACAAAGAAATCAAATACAATTCGAATTAAAAATGTAAACGTTTTTACGCAAATCACTGGGGGTGTTTATCTGTCTTTAGCAACCATTCATTCAACATAACCCGTATGTTAGTGATGAGGGGACAGATTAAGACTGTAACGCACAAACCCTCACTAAATTGTACTCATCTTCAGTCGTATCATTTTTATCAATGTATTTAAATGGATTTCAATGGAGTTAAGTGCTGTGATGTTCCCACTACATCCCACAATGCTTCCTCCCCTGTAAGCATGAACCTCTATGTGGATCTCTAATGCTATGCACTTGTCTCCCAGCAGGAGTCACTGTGGATTAATCCACCCTTTCAGAAAAACATACATTTATATAAAAGCACTCAGCTATCCTTACTAATGAGCAGATAAAAGTATCACAGCCTGGTACACTTACAGGGCCCTATTTCTGAAGCAAAGGCAAACGCTCTGCGAGAAATTCAGATTGTAACGACATCAAACCAGCATCAAACGATGCATTAGTTTAGGTTACAATGACATGGTGATCAGTTGCTTGTCAGCTTTATATCTTTAACATGAATCTTTCCTTTGGAAACGTGTCTTTGCTGTTCCAGCTCCTTCCCAATACGAAGCACACAGCCACGACCGTGTGCTTTAATATGTACTGGCAGTCATGCCCTGCTTGTCGTTTTCATAGTAAATCATATTGCTTCATCACTTAGCATTGTTTTATTACACGGTAGTAGATGTACTGTGCATTTTTAAACTGAGAAATATATTACAAAATCGGTAAATGTGTCAATCTATTTCTTTTTTGTATTTTTAACCCTTTCCCCTGTTGAAACACGTCGGTCCACTGGAAATTGAAAGCCCAGTACTGCAGAACAGTACTGCATTGATACCTTTGCTGTATCACTAATCGTTTAAGGGTTTGTGTGACTGTACGTTACCTTTAGGTACTATAGCAGTGACTGCTTGAGGAGGATTAATGGTGCGCTTGAACTTCTTACTTAATACCTGGTCCGACACAAACAGGACTGCTACTGCAAAGGAGTTTCATTTAAAACCTCCCGTTTCAATTGATGTGGAGAATGCATGTGAACCCATCTGATGAAAAGCACAGTCACCGATCACAGGAGTTAAGATTTTATCAAATTAAAAACATGCTGATCTATTAGCTGTGCACTTTAACCCGCAGCGCTTGTATATGAGTGACTGGAATTCTATAGGAATCTTTTTCCAGAGGAGATGTGTCTGTTAGGATAGGGTTTGTTATGGAAGCTGTGTCTGTGTGTGTGTGTGTGTGTGTGTCTGTCTGTCTGTATGTGTGTGTGTGTGTCTGTGTCTGTGTGTGTGTGAGTCTGTCTGTATGTGTGTGTGTGTCTGTCTGTGTCTGTGTGTCTGTGCGTGTGTCTGTGTGTGTGTGTGTGTGTGTGTGTGCTGTAATTGCTATTTTAATGTACTAATAGCAGATTGTATTTGTACAATGTGACCATTGCTTGTTGAGATATAGTCATTCCCTACCCTCATGGCACTTTATATACAGTATTTAAATGTAATTACCGGTTACACCTGCAGAGGCAAAAAATGCATTTCAGTTTTTGTTGTTGTTGCTGTTATCTCCAAATCTCTGTTTGCTCCTTAGAAACCTGAACTACATGTTTGGTCAGTGAGGCAACCTTTTCAGGCAGGGCAAAGATGTATTAGCTTTCTTTGTTGGGTTAAATGTAGTTCATAGATCCTAATTCATTGACAAATCTAAACTGATCATTGGTCACATTGACGATACTCTGTTTTGACTGTAGGCTGTCTAACTGGAGTAGTGAAAAGTCACAGATAAGGGGGACCAGGTTCAAACACAGAGTCTGGTTGGTTAATGTGACATTACTATGAAATGCACAATTCAATAGGTGCCAAGTGTTTGACTTTTCCGTTTGTGTCTCTCCTTGCAGCAGTACCACCCAACGGACATCACAGGCCAGCTGAACCTCTCCGACCCGTCAGTCAGCACTGTGGTGTGAGAGCTCTGTCCTGGGAGTCTGCAGACACACCACTCACACTCCACACTCATACCCTCACACTCACACTCACACTCACACTCCACACTCACACTCACACAGACTCTCACACAGACTCACACTCACACTCACACCCACCCACACACCCACACTCACACTGACTCACACTCACTCACACTCACACTCACTCACTTTATACAAACTGCTTCTATAATGCACTCAATGTTTTGCTAAAAGACAAGCTATTTTTGGGAATAATTGTTTTTAAAAATGCAAAAGTTGCAGCATACTTGTACTCTTCACTTCACCTACACAAGCCCTTTGTCACCATCATAACAACTTGAAATGGAAATGTGAGAAATACACGGGCTAAACTCTCCATACTGTTTAACTGCTGTGTTCTTAGGAGTGCAGATAATGCATTACAATGCTGTATTAGTATTCTGAATACAAGGCAGAGCAACAGAACAGCTCCTTATCTGCTGTGTGCCTCTCATAACAAACACAAACTACAACGATTTTTTGTGATAGAACATTTTAGAAAAATACACCTTTGTTTCAATGACAGCGTCACCAATTGAATATTGTGTCATGAAGGCAGGCTGAATAGGATGTCTTACCAATTTGTGTTTGTATTTCTATAAATGAACCGTGATACAGTTTCATAGTGAATGTTTTCTTTTGGTTTCTGATGTGGTATAATATTGCTATAAAGATATAAGATGAAATGAGCATTGGAGTGAATTGGGCATGGCCGGGTCTAGAGGGGATATTAAAAAGGGAGACAGCAAGTCTGCTGTATATTTTGTTAATTCAGATCTATTTTTGCACAGTAAATGCAATACCAAGCTTAGTGGCAGTTTACACTACAGGGGAGTAATAAGCACTTGATATGCTAGCAGGCTTGAACCCAGATCTTGGTATAGTACAGTGTTTGCAGGCTTGAACCCAGATCTTGGTACAGTACAGTGTTTGCAGGCTTGAACCCAGATCTTGGTACAGTACAGTGTTTGCAGACTTGAACCCAGATCTTGGTACAGTACAGTGTTTGCAGGCTTGAACCCAGATCTTGGTACAGTACAGTGTTTACAGGCTTGAACCCAGATCTTGGTACAGTACAGTGTTTGCAGGCTTGAACCCAGATCTTGGTACAGTACAGTGTTTGCAGGCTTGAACCCAGATCTTGGTACAGTACAGTGTTTGCAGGCTTGAACCCAGATCTTGGTACAGTACAGTGTTTGCAGGCTTGAACCCAGATCTTGGTACAGTACAGTGTTTACAGGCTTGAACCCAGATCTTAGTACAGTACAGTGTTTGCAGGCTTGAACCCAGATCTTGGTACAGTACAGTGTTTGCAGGCTTGAACCCAGATCTTGGTACAGTACAGTGTTTGCAGGCTTGAACCCAGATCTTGGTACAGTACAGTGTTTACAGGCTTGAACCCAGATCTTAGTACAGTACAGTGTTTGCAGGCTTGAACCCAGATCTTGGTACAGTACAGTGTTTGTTTCTGGGACACTCAGCTGTGTTTGATATGTTGTTCATTGTGCTGTGTAGCAGTAAACATACTGGCAGGAAAGCTTCAATAAGACACTGAAAAGTATTCCTGCGCTTGATTTTCATAAAGGTATGTAAATATGAAGTGCTGGATTTCTGTTTCTATGTGTTCTCTTGTGTATATATGAAGCCCTGTCTATACCATTACTGCAATTGGATTCTAATGCTAGTTAACTTCTACAGTATGTTCATGTATCATTGTACTGACACGCTATACTGTGTTTAATAGGCTTTCATTTGGATGTTTATATTAGATTTTCTGCACCATCAATGCTATATATCACATCGTTAAACTATAATGGAATTGCTTTGCCTGTTTTAAAGAAATATGATGTATCTCTATATAAATGTAAATAATTTGGATGTGCCATCCTTATGACCTGAAATAAATTTCCTCTGGGTATTAGGCGTTTGTGTTTAATTCTTCTCCACACTAGAATAAGGAGCCCTGGTTCTGCATCACAATTACGTCTGAGGGATCAGTCGTTGTATTTCCAGTGTGGATCGCTGGGTTTGTCCTGGTTTCAAATGATGTGATAATATCAGAAAACGCATGTGGTGTTCCCCTCATCGTTCAGATTGGCAAGTAACTTTATTTTCAAAAATACTCTGAGAAAGACTTCAGGTCAAAACGTTTGCAAACAATTGAAACTATTACTATAAAGTCCTGAAAAAAAACTACTTCAATGTATTTTTTTTATTATTAGTAAAAAGTTTATGAACAAATAAAGACTTTACTACAAGTGTTGAAAAGCACAACATTTAAAACAACATTCTACTTTCTGGAAATGTATTTTTTGAAACTTTTAACCTGAAACATTTTAAATACATTTACAATCAAGTTAAAAAGTGCAGTTTTTGTAAAACAACAATGCTCTACTGATCAGCACTCTGCAACCTCTCACTGGAGTAATCTCTTCTCCCTCCCAAATAATTGTCTGTACCGTTTCAATGAAATGGTCATTTCAAAGAGGAGCGACAGGAGATTCAGTTTTGTTTGCCCCTGACCCTGCTGAAGCCGGCTCCTTTTCTTCCTCACTGTAGAGGATGTTGTTGCTGTGCATCTTGGGTTTCCTGTGCCCCCTGCTCACCACTCACCACTCAACATGACAACCTAATCCAGGAGAGAAAGCAATCCCTGCAATAACAAGCCAAGAAGCCTTGAAACTCAACCGGAAATAGGTATTTCAATGGCCTGTTTTACCCATTATTCTGGATTCGAACAACTGTCTCTGTGACCTTGAAAAATAGACCAACGTCACTCGTGTGAACTGGTTCCAGGTCCGGTTCAGACACGTTATCAGCATCAGTCAGGTAAGCCAGCCTTGACTCTTTTAAGAGGTGTCCTGTTAATTGTGATTGAATGACACTCACACTTCATGAAGACAATACACATTCAGCCTAGAGAACGAGGAGCAAAAGTACAGAAGACACTTACCTGAACGAACACACAGGAAAAAGAGACACAAATACAATGTGGGACCCTAAAGCAATGCCAGAAGCAGCTGCAGTATTTACCTGGCGAGTGAGACGGGGCTGCAGGGCTTCAGGGCTGCTTGTATTTGATAAATTCCCCTTGCGAGTTGTCAGGGTGGTCCCAACTTGCTAGATCCTCGTTGTTGAATAAACGATTCTCCAGCAGCTTGATTATAGTCAGATCAGCCTCATCAAACTCACTTTCCTTTGCGTCTGAAGGACATTGGACATTAGCAACCCCATTCTTTCAGTGACTGCAGATGCAAATGACTGGAACACTGAGCATGGCAGGAGTCAGGGGGCTGTGTGCCCAAACTCCTGTATTAAGCACTGCTAGAAATTCCTTAAGAATTGGAATATACATTAGATACTCCCCTTACAATATTAAACACTACAGTGTCTGGGGAAATTATATAAGGACTTACAAATCTGTATACAACTGCCCCTAAAATATGAATCATGTAAGTGAGGACTGACCTGAGCAGGATGGCAAGCAGCCAGCTGCAGCATCACAAGCCGACGCTGGAGCACCGCACACTGAGAAGAGGAAGAGGCTGCATTACCACACAGTGTAAGTGGATAATACTATGTGTGTGTGTGTGTGTGTGTGTGTGTATCAGGGTCTCTATTTAAATGGATAATATTATGTTAAACTGTGTGTGTGCGTGTGTGTGTGTGTCAGGGTCTCTATTTAAATGGATAATACTATGTTAAA
Organism: Acipenser oxyrinchus oxyrinchus; assembly: GCA_030684275.1. NCBI lineage: Eukaryota > Metazoa > Chordata > Actinopteri > Acipenseriformes > Acipenseridae > Acipenser > Acipenser oxyrinchus. The sequence goes on from CM060276.1 coordinate 4,387,199, forward strand.
GTGTGTGTCAGGGTCTCTATTTAAATGGATAATATTATGTTAAACTGTGTGTGTGTGTCAGGGTCTCTATTTAAATGGATAATACTATGTTAAAGTGTGTGTCAGGGTCTCTCTACCTTGCTGAGCGCTCGTTTTGATTCCTGAATTACAGTCGCACTTCACAGGTTTGGTCCAAATCTCACACTTGCTGCCGCTGTAACCTGGAGAGCATTCTGAGGGAAACCAGGAAGGAGTCTCATCACTACCACGCAATCACACATGGCAAATAAAGAGACTGTAACCCTGCATACATACTGATACGAAATGACTGATCTGATCATGTAAGCTTTTAAAAGTGTACATGTCTGTCTGCTAACCTGTTCTGGAATAGACCATGGAACTGGCTTTTGGGACTATCTTGGCGCTGCCTGGGACTAGATAAAATAAGCCTTCTGATGGCACGACAGCGGCACATTGAGACTTGGTACTCTGACAGGCATCCTTAGCACTGGTTAGGTCTGACCTCTGTTCATAGCTGTATGGAGGGCTCTGTTCCAGGCCATATCCTGGCTTCTCTTCAAAAAAGTCTGCAGCTGAAGGAACAAAAATGGGAAGGGAATCATTTTCATAAATACATCACAGACTGCAGCTAGAAAAGAAAATGCAGCCGTGGTCATTGTCTTCTGGGTTCAACATGCCATGTGATCAGCAGAGACACACATTCACTCACTATTCTACCCACTCAGCTAAACCCACATCGTGCAGCATACATTCCAATTGGGCAAATGCATATATCTGTACCGAGATAAAAACTTGATCAACAATAAAAACAGTAAAAGAATTTGGCTAAAGTAAAATCCCTATCGTTTTTCTTCAGCAATGTTGCTTTGGGTGTGCTCCAGTTTGTAGCACTATCACACATAATGACAGGTGGAGCCGTGACAAAGCCAACCCTTCCCATTAGCCTGCCAGAGAAAATGGTGCTACATGCCATTTACATTACATACGGAGGGGTAGGTGGCTGGATTTCAAAATCAAACAAAATGGAAAGACTTTTCTGCATACTCCTATTGCGTTTGCAGATGAAGAAGTTCTTCATTGCACAGTCATTGTCAGTAAGAAATCCGGTCCTTGTGTTGAACGAGACACAGTCCTTCAGCCCTCCCTTCACCTTGTCATCAAGAAAATACCTGCAGAGGGATAGAGAGTCCTGCAGACATTAACAGCTGAGCAGCACAAACCATCCACCACAATGATGGACTTCTATCATTGAGCTGACCAGAAAATTCACTTCCATGCATTTATTTATCCAACATGTATACTGCTGCTGTTTATTTATTTTACAAAACTGAAATGCAACCACAAGTCAGGAATTGTGGCAGTTAATTAAGACATCATGCGGTTTGGAAACTGAAGCACCCAGCAAATTAGAGTGATTTGTGACGGATCTGCGGAGAATATAGTGAAAGTGTTTCTATGCACCTAGCAGTATCTTTAAGCCAGTAGTTGTGATTTGTGTTCATTTTTAAATAAACAAGCACAAGAGCTCACGTTTTGAGAGAGGGGTCGAGTGTGGACCCTGCGGTCCACTGGAATAGCGACTCCTGAGACCGATCGTTCAGTCCTGTCCAAAATGCTCCAAAGCCAGCAATAACTGGCATCAATTCCTGGAAAATGAAAGACTTCATTAGCCAATATTTCAGAAATAATACAAAATAAAAAGCACCAGAGAGGGAGAAACGACAGGGCAATTTCATATTACAGCATCATTTCATAATACAGCATCATTTCATAATACAGTATCATTTCATATTACAGTATCATTTCATAATACAGTACCATTTCATATTACAGTATCATTTCATATTACAGTACCATTTCATATTTCAGTTTTATTTCATAATACAGTATCATTTCATATTTCAGTTTTATTTCATAATACAGTATCATTTCATATTACAGTATCATTTCATATTACAGTACCATTTCATATTTGCTCTCCAAGTACAGCAGGTCTGTCATCCAATATGATCTACAGATCGCTAGGGCCTCGTTCCAGGTTGTCATGGTGTTGACCTCAATATAATAGCAGCCCTCGTTCGTATATTGCCAGCCAGGAAGGCAGGGGTCTATAAAAACCACACGGGGCACAGTAACAATGCAACACACTATTGTACTGAAAAGGACGCACAGTGTAAAAAACAAAGTAGCTACGAGTGGAAATCAGCAGTGAAATCAAGGTGGAAATGAAAACTATGTGAGCAACACGGGCCCATGTTTAGAAACACCGGAGTGACACTGTCTGTTTAAATAGAAGCGCTGTCACCGCATCTTCTGTTGCGTGAAATGCAGACAGAGGGCAAAAAACTATTTTTTAAAACCGTTACATTTTAAAATTACCAGGATTCTATTGTCACAATTTTCCCAACGGTTTTTTTTTTTAAATTTGGAAAACAAAGAGACTTAATAACTTTCTCCAAACTGAAACAAAAGCCCAACCTGTCAGCTGCGCTCACACTCTCACATAACTCTCTTGTGACCGGCTAATCCTTATGAAGGATATTATGAAATAATATAACACGAATTCACACAATAACGCGACAATTACACGCACATTAATAAATAAATTAATACATGAATGTCTTACTTGTGTAAGTCTGCGTGAAGTTGAAGGGTAACAGTACCCCTACTAAAAAAAACCTACAAGAAATGCTCATATCCTATGTTTTCTATATATATATATAAAAAGTAAATTTTTGTAATCTCCCCGTTTGTAAATAGAAAAGTAACTTCAAAAGGAAGTGTTATTTATGAGTCCTGTCGCGCTCGAATCGCTGTTCGATCGAGTCACGTGAAGCGCCGTGTCCAGATATATCACGTGATTTCGTGTTCTGCAGTTATAGTTGCGGTTTCGTTGTTTCAGCGTTGCGTAGAGGCTTCCCAGGTCTTAAGAATACATTTAAAATCTTCCAGTAATTTTAAGAATGGTTTTGAACTGTGATATGCATCTACCTATTGTATTTTTTTAAAATCCATTCTTAATAATCGTTTTGCTGTTGTAAATTTGATATAGCCTCAGTCAGTTACAGCGTCACATTACGTTCAATATTATTATTATTATTTGTTTATTTAGCAGACGCCTTTATCCAAGGTGACTTACAGAGAATAGAAGTATACATCAGCTGCAGTCACTTACAATTACATCTCACCCAAAAGATGGAGCATAAGGAGGTTAAGTGACTTGCTCAGGGTCACACAATGAGTCAGTGGCTGAGGTGGGATTTGAACCAGGGACCTTCTGGTTAAAAGTCCTTTTCTTTAACCACTGGACCACACAGCCTCCAATATGCAATCTACATCCTGTGGGGATCACAGGATCCCTCCCTCACTCCTTCTGTGCTGCCATCGGTTCTGTACCAGAACACCGTGCCAGGGGCAAACACGCTGGTCATGTACCTAAAACACGCTGGTCGCTCGTGGTACAAACCGAACTGCCCTTTAGCACACTTAGAAAGATCCTACGGGACACATACAACTTCGATTACATGCTGTTAGAGCGTTGATGCCACTGCTGAGCTAAAAATGGGTGTGTGGAGTGGTGGGGGAGGGAGCAATCACAGCTGGGCGCTGTGTGGAGCCGAAATAGAAACCTGGCAGCCACGCTGTAAACGCGTCAGTGCTGCCCCGTGCACCTGTTGTGTACAACTCCCAGCCCCACAGGAGCACAGGGGCCAGGAATGAATACAATAGAAATGGGGTTTATCAGCCTGCACTCAAATCACAGCCAGCAGAGCCAGGAATGAATACAATAGAAATGGTCAAGCGCTCTGACACAGAGGTGGAGCCATAATGTCAGTAACAGGGTGACCATGGTAAAGCTATGGTTACCCGTGAACTATTGGGAAATAGACACTGTCTCATCTTACTGTGGCTCCCTTTATTAGTGCTCCTGATCAGAGCATGCATTCAAAATGCACCTTGATCTTTCCCAACCTGTAGCTGCTCTTTGACTGGTTTATAGTAACCAGCCTTGCTGTTGTTCTTGGACGTGTTTCTGGAAAATATTTGTGCTAGTTAATGTTTAAGAACCAAAACCCACAAACAGAATTGCAGTGGTGTTTTCGTTGCCTTCTCTCTTCTCAGGATTGAGCACAGGCAGTGTGTTCAATCCTGAAGCCTTCCAGAAGCAGGATTGGAGACCCCTGCTCTAGAACCCTTAGCAACCTGTAAGAGACCCCTGCTCTAGAACACTTAGTAACCTGCAAGAGACCCCTGCTCTAGAACACTTAGTAACCTGCAAGAGACCCCTGCTCTAGTAACCTGTATGAGACCGCTGCTCTAGTAACCTGTAAGAGACCCCTGCTCTAAAACCCTTAGTAATCAGTAAGAGACCCCTGCTCTAGAACCCTTAGCAACCTGTAAGAGAACCCTGCTCTAGAACCCTTAGCAACCTGTATGAGACTCCTGCTCTAGAACCCATAGTAACCTGCAAGAGACCCCTGCTCTAGTAACCTGTAAAAGACACCTGCTCTAAAACCCTTAGTAACTTGTAAGAGACCCCTGCTCTACAACCCTTAGTAACCTGTAAGAGACACCTGCTCTAGATCTCTTCGTAACCTGTAAGAGACACCTGCTCTACAACCCTTAGTAACCTGTAAGAGACACCTGCTCTAGATCTCTTCGTAACCTGTAAGAGACCCCTGCTCTAGAACCCTTAGTAACCTGTAAGAGACCTCACCAGCAGCATCCTTTAATACGCAGCACTTTGATTAACATTCATCACTTGCTATTAGACTTTCCAAGCATATCGCAAAATGACTAATATGACCTTACAGGAGCAATTTCCCCTTTATAAGAAACCTCAGAACTGTCATAGCTTTTAATAAAGCTAAATGTGTGTGTGTGTGTGTGTGTGTGTGTGTGTGTGTGTCATTGAAGTCATTGAATTTGTTAAGTTTCTTTAAATTCAGCAGTGGTGAGTGTTGATTAGTTATGAATCTCAAATATATATATTGTTGCAGAGACGATGGGGGAGTTGTGGCAGACTAGGGCAAGTAGAAAAGTTGTAGTCCAAGAAGGAGCTGCCTGACTACATTTCCCAGGATGCCACAGGACAAGTCATGCACACCCAAAGCAGTAGTGAGTGTACGAGTGAAGGAGACAGGTGCTGTGGAAACCTGAGTGTGTGAGAGGGCTTTGCTTTGCTGGTAAACAGCTTATCCGTCCAGTGTACAGTTAAGACGGAGAAAGTTTTATTTAGGGCTCCAAAATGGAGTTAGGTTTTTTTTTGTTTCTTTGTTTTGTTATTGTAAATAATAAATTGCGCTAACCCTTACAGTTCTGTGTCTGGGGCAGTGATTTTTAGAGGGTGCAACGAACGCTGGCTGTGAGGCTTCATGTTACAATATAGAAATATTTATATGTAAACACACATGGCATTATGCAAAGTCATTATGATAGTACAGTTCCAGTTCCACCCACTTGGAACCAATCTCTCTCCCAATCCCACGCCTGCCAATTCTCCTGTTTCAGTCGTGATTCAATTCCGCTGGAGCGTTGATCCTGCTGCACATCACAAATGGGTATCGTTTTGAGATAACCTTGGGGTTATGAAGCAATCCTGGCACAATCTCAAAACGGGCACAGTGGGGTGATAGAATTGGATAGAAGCCTTATTTCAGAGACGGCGCTGGAGCAGGAAACCTTATTGCACCTCTACAGGCTCTCTGTGTGTAACTCTCACCCCAGTGTGAGTCTCCTCTCACTAACCTGCATGCAGGACCCCTGCACCGCACAGGCTCTCTGTGTGTAACTCTCACCCCAGTGTGAGTCTCCTCTCACTAACCTGCATGCAGGACCCCTGCACCGCACAGGCTCTCTGTGTGTAACTCTCACCCCAGTGTGAGTCTCCTCTCACTAACCTGCATGCAGGACCCCTGCACCGCACAGCCTCTCTGTGTGTAACTCTCACCCCAGTGTGAGTCTCCTCTTACTGACCTGCATGCAGGCCTTCATAACAAATGCTTTTGTTTCTATCAGGGTTAAAATGGTGCCCCTTTGGTTATGTGATATAAGCAGCAGGATGATTTGAAGGTATTCAATGAGTTTGTCCAGTATTTCAGATGCATGAGGATATTAGTATTTAGTTAAATAAATAAAAGATGAACTGAGCAAACTGGCAGATAAAAGGACTGAGCAATGCAAGATTGCAGGAAGAGCTGGAGCTCCATCGCTTTGGGGGGTTCAGTGAAGTAAGTGTGTGTGTGTGTGCGTGTGTGTGTGTGCGTGCGTGTGCATGTGTGTTTGTGTGTGTGTGCGTGTGTGTGTGTGTGTGTGTGATTGCTGGTGCATTAGTGTGTGTGTGTGCATGTGATTGCTGGTGCATTAGTGTGTGTGTGTGCGTGTGATTGCTGGTGCATTAGTGTGTGTGTGTGCGCGTGATCGCTGGTGCATTAGTGTGTGTGTGTGCGCGTGATCGCTGGTGCATTAGTGTGTGTGTGTGCGCGTGATCGCTGGTGCATTAGTGTGTGTGTGTGCGCGTGATCGCTGGTGCATTAGTGTGTGTGTGCGTGTGATCGCTGGTGCATTAGTGTGTGTGTGCGCGTGATCGCTGGTGCATTAGTGTGTGTGTGTGCGTGTGATCGCTGGTGCATTAGTGTGTGTGTGTACTCACTTCAGTCATATAGACAGGTCGGTTCAATCATGCCTTGAGCAGCTATTTGCCTCACGAACTTTCATAGAAACAATCGAAATAGAAAAACGAACACGGCAGCCCATTTTACACCTCGGCGGCTCACAGGTAAACAATACATCAATATGTACCAATAATACTTATACACATAACTACCCAAGACAGCTCAACTTCTCCAAGTGTACAAGAACGTTATTTGGACTGCCTCTCGCTGTGATTGGATAGACAGTGACAGACTCCTCCCGCAAGGGGCTGGGCAGCACCTTTTGAGGTGAACGAGCCCGTGAGACGCGATTAAAGAGGGTGAGAGGACTCGGCAGAGCGCAGAGAAAGAGACCTGATTGCACGAGATCGCTGGAGAAGCACGACTATCACCAGGAAATAAAAACAAGCGAAATATTGAGTTCATTGTTTGCGGCAGGTAAGTTTTTTTGTTTGGTTTTATTATTTTTTTTCTGAAATAGCTTGGATCGAATTTCTTGCATGCGCACAAAAAAAAACAAAACAAAAAAAAACACAAGTGACATCAGGTCCAAATGTGGAGCGTCTCTTTGTTTTTAGCTAACAGCTTGAGTGTCTAAACGCGACCCTGGCACCTGTATGAAATGAATGCGTCTCTCATTGCGCCTCCGCCTGCAAATCATTCGCTATGCAAACTATTTAGAAACTGTTCAGTGCATGCCAGCCCGCTATCCAACTGCGGGAGTACTAAGTGTTTTAAATTGCAGTTCATACAGATCTGGCCGTGGAGTCAATGAAGTAAATTGCAATATCCGTCTGGGTACATGCTCAATAGAATACTATCCGCTAGTACAGTGTGTCGTGTGCAGTATATTACAGTAACCGACCGTCCTTATATACAAACCTGCGGCAGGCACGGGGACTACTGTAAATTTATATAGGCAGCACAGTGTTAGTAAACATGGAATCTTCTGAGTCTGTGAAAACAGATTGCACGAGATAATAGCGCGATGTGGTGCCATTGAACACCGCGCCATAACCAAGGTAAACTAATACAGTAATATTGAAATCACAAGAATGCTATAGAATACCACCAGTGATGTTTGAGGTGACTGGTTAGTGCAGCACGATGCCTGTTCTGGGACTCAGTTTGAATGTATTATTTGCAGTGATGTTTGACAGCTGCTCTGCAGGATTTCAATGCACTCTGGGGTTGCTTGCAGGATCTGCACACACTGGAGGTTGCCTGTGGGAGTCGGGCTGGTGCTGTTGCTAAGTGAATCTGATTCTGCTGTGAAGTGTCCAGTCAGCGCCTGAAGGATGAGTGTGGTGGACAGGTCACCCCAGGGTCACTCGAGCCGCTGCATCAGCTTGGGGTTGAAACACTTCCTGCGTCTGTTCCAGTCCATACCCCAGCTGAACTCTGACCCTGAACTGGGCAAACTCGCCCCAGCAGAGGAACACCCCCCTGCCAGCCCGGAGAGCCCCGAGCCCCAGCAGAGGGAGGCGAGGCTGGGCTGGCTGTGGAGCAGAGCCCTGGTGGGACTGCTGGTTCTGCTGGCTCTCACAGTCATGGTGCTGCTCTTCCTGTGGAACTACCAGTGCATCATTGTTCACCGCTTCTGCCAGAGCCACATCGAGGAGCGCCTGCCCTTCCCTGTGTTCAGCCAGTCTGCAGAGGAGCCGCGCCGCAGCCCAGAGCAGTAGAGAGCCTCCAGCAGCACTGCTAGCCCTGCACTGACCGCTCTGTCTGACAGCTGCACTCAACACCACATGTGTTTGCTACTGTTCCTGGAGGCAGCCAGAAATGTGATCTCAACTTTCAATCCTTTATAATATATATATAGGGTTATAACGCTATCACACACACACACTGCTCTAATGGACTGTCTCACACGCACAACCCTGCTCTAATGGACTGCCTCACACGCACAACCCTGCTGTAATGGACTGCCTCACATGCACAACCCTGCTCTAATGGACTGTCTCACACGCACAACCCTGCTCTAATGGACTGTCTCACACGCACAACCCTGCTCTAATGGACTGTCTCACACGCACAACCCTGCTCTAATGGACTGTCTCACATGCACAACCCTGCTGTAATGGACTGCCTCACATGCACAACCCTGCTCTAATGGACTGTCTCACACGCACAACCCTGCTCTAATGGACTGTCTCACACGCACAACCCTGCTCTAATGGACTGCCTCACACGCACAACCCTGCTCTAATGGACTGTCTCACACGCACAACCCTGCTGTAATGGACTGCCTCACACGCACAACCCTGCTGTAATGGACTGTCTCACACGCACAACCCTGCTGTAATGGACTGTCTCACACGCACAACCCTGCTCTAATGGACTGTCTCACACGCACAACCCTGCTCTAATGGACTGCCTCACACGCACAACCCTGCTCTAATGGACTGTCTCACATGCACAACCCTGCTCTAATGGACTGCCTCACAGTGCTTCAATGTGCAGACAGTGGAGACTCGGCTCCAGCACATTGGCTTCACTTGGGATTCTGTATATGTAAAACACTTATTTTTTTCTTTCTTTTAGTTGTGTGTTTTGTCTGTGTTTGTACTTAAATGAATAAAGTAATATTTGTAATCATCACCATTGTGTTTCCCTGACTTTTCTATTCTCTTTTCTTAAGTGATTTTTCCAGTTTCTATTTTTAGAGTAAGTTATGAGTCCTCCGCCTCCTCTTGCATAGCTTTCAATCTCTCCAACGTCTCTCTTTCATCTTGTTTACTGTAAAAAAGCAGAAGAACAGAAATGTGTGTAACATGTAATCCAGAGCAAGCCAGTCCAGGGAAGCCTCGGGCTGTCGTTGCTCAGGTAGAGCTGGAGCAGCAGCTGCTGTCATCATGCGTCCCTGCTCGTCTTGGACAGAGAAGACGTGCCCATGGCTGCAGAGAGCTGGCTGGGACTGACTGCACACTGATGGCTGCTCCACACAGCTCCCTGCTAGTCTATCTCCACAGCCGCTAATCTCCTATAGGGGGAATGGAGTGTCTCACTCCTCAGTTTTCAGATGGACAGTTCAAACAATTGCTACTCTCTGAAATAAATGGCTAAGCTGTGAGATACTCACCGGTTATGCTGGGTTATGTAATAGAAGTAGGAGGCTCCGGCAAGCAGGCTTCCCCCCAACACACTGAACATGAGATACTAACCAGCTGGAGAGCATCACAAGAGAGGGCACATTGAGCAGGCAGGCAGACCCCCACCACACTGAACATGAGATATTTCCCAGCTGGAGAGCATCACAAGAGAGGGCACATTGAGCAGGCAGGCAGACCTCCAACACACTGAACATGAGATACTTCCCAGCTGGAGGGCACATTCAGCAGGCGGGCAGACCCCCTGCTGTTGGGCTTTAGTGACATCTCCTTGTAGAAAGCACGCTGTCCAGCTGTATCACAGCAGCACTTCAGCTGTGGCACAGAGAATTCAGAGACACCACTAGTACTATTACTGCCACATCAAAATGCATTCACTTAACACAAAGAAAGAGGCTTACCTTTCTGCCAAAACGTGTCGACTCTCTTCACTCGTGTTAAAATCCTATTGCCTTCTTCAGAGCCTGCTGCATCGCTGCTGTCTAAGAAAGATCCTAAAGAAGAAAAACCTTGAACTGCAAAACAAGCTATGTAGCTACGGGCTCTACACTGTTTACATCGCTCAATTCTGGACACCCAGCATTTCTAAACTGTTTTGCTTGTAAAGTATCTGATATAATCCTCTCCCTGGTTCAGTGATACACTTGTTCTTTCACTGAGACCTTTTTTTTTAATCAGACAAAACATGTTGCAGTTTTTTTTAACCAGATTATTCTACCTTCAATGGTTTTGCAATGAAATGTGTTCTGTTTTTGTGTTGCTAGCCCAAATCACTTCACTGCTAACAGTGACAGTCACTCACAGCACAGAGCAGAGAGAAGAAAAAGCAGATCCAGTTCCTTCAGTTGTCTCTTCATCTCAAATCATCTTCGCAGTCACCCGCTTACTGGCACAATGCATCAACAGCAACCACACCCACGGTGGGGTTCATTGTGAGGTCAGAGAAATGTATGCAAATAGTATGACATCACAATCCAGTGGTTTCCATGGAGACAGGTATTTAAGGGCTTGCAGAAATACCAGCGTGTGTTTTTTAGATAAAGGACAGTGTAAAAGACAGCACAGATAAGATGTAGATGTGCGAGAGCCCTGATTGTTATAGATAACGACAGTATATTGTACAATAGCACCTTACTTTATTGCATGAGGACTCTTTACTCACACAGCTTCCTTGTCACATTGCAGTATATCAAAGATATTAGTTGAGATATTTCTATAATACTCCTATTTCAAAAAATCTTCTGGGAAGCCACTGTGCCACCACACACACACACACACACACACATTGAAAACAGACACTACAACACACACACACACAGACACACTACAACAGACACAGACACACCTATACACACACACACCTACACATTGACACACACACACACTGACACCCACACCTACACACTGACACACATACACCTACATATTGACACACACACACACACACACACGTGCACACACGCACACACGCACACACACACACACGCGCGCACACACACACACACACACACACACGCGCGCGCGCACTCGCACACACACACACACACACACACACACACACACACACTGGACAGGGGGGCTGCTGCTCTACACAGCGGATTCATCCACTTCCTGAGTCCCTGGTGAAATCAGAGAGCTGCATTCTTTGTTTTATTCAGACTTTTTTTAATAGATTGAAAACTCTCTTGTAGGCAATACACTTAATCTTCTATTTCTTCCTGAAGCTGCTCCTCTCTGAAAGACAAACATGACAGAAAGGTCACCGTGTGCTCTCATGGGTGCTGCATGCAAAGCAGCAGCTGTACAGAGTTACACACGTTTGGACAGAGTTACACACACGTTTGGACAGAGTTACAGTACAGTCCAGACTTGCGAATGTGTAAGTAAGGGTAGAAGTTGTTTGGCAGTGGGAGTTGTGCAGGTCTTGTAACAGGCTTTTAGAAGCCCTCCCTGCCTCCGTGCTAATAATGATACTCACTGAGGTGGAGCAGGCTGGTCATCTCGTCTGCAAACACATCAAAACCTGTTCAATGCAAATTCTTACTTTATGAAATAAACAGCTAGCTGATCTTTTTTTTTTGACTGTCCATAATGCCACCTGGTGGCAACATACTTTAAGTGAGCTCTTATTCTTTACCCAGTAAAACCCAATTAGGCTGTTCTTTCTGTATTAGATTTGAATTACACTCTCTTCTTGCGCTGTGTAGAATAAAGACTTACCTTGTCTCCTGTCCTGGTTTTAGAAGCAGCCCAGCGCAGGCCACCATCATCCCCACCGTCAGCATGAAGACTGCCGCGAGCACACCCAGCAGCGGCTTCAGGGTAGCTTGAGTGAGCACGTGAGAGCATTCACACGAACCAAACGCTGCGAGAGAGGCAGGGAGCGGAGACGCGTTTCATCACGCTTTCTTATACTGCATCTGATGCATGTCACAGTGACATACATTATCAGCACTACGGAACATTGTACAACTGGGTAGTGTTTTATAGACGGGTTACTCACTTTTTTTGACCCAGTCAGTTGAAGCAGCGGCCTGTGAAATTCAAGTTTGTTTTTTATTAATGTTTTTCTTGCATACATTTTTTTTTCTTTTTTCTCTCTATTATTTTTTATTTTACATCAAAATACATTCAATACAAAAAAGACAGAATGGAAGACCAAAGCATCTCAAAATCACGACTGCTTACTCCTGGGTGAGTGTCTTCAGCACTGGCGCTGTCTGTGTTCTGGAGCTCGGGGCTTCCAGGGCTCGATGCACCTGAAATAAGTTTGACACGGATTCTCATTCATAAATGTTTCGCTTGCTGTGATCATCTGTTGGAATCACTGAGAGCTATACTGATAATCACGAAGGCGATTTGAGGACATGTCTTTACCTGGACTGTAGACAAGAAAGTCTGGAATTAATAACAGGGTTGAACCACATCAAGCCGTATTAGTATGTCGAATCTGACCAGATTCCCCGCACCTTTTCACTGCGTTCCACTTTCATTTATAATAGACTCTAAAATGCTGCTCGACTTCAGCGCACTGCTCTTCTGACAGACGCACGAAATGTATTTCCAGTGCAGAACGCGCTTTGAAACCATGCCCGCCTGTTAGCTGCGTAAACTACTTTCTAAAATGGATTTTACTCACCTGCACAAATTACAGTAAGTATGGACAAGGCGATACAAAACTGAAAAACCCGCATGACTTGTGATCACATCAAACCCGTCATTGTTGGACTGAGGAGAATGCGCTCCATTGATTGATTATGTTCTTCTCCACGTGATTCTGCGCGCTGATCACTGCTTGTTATCATCGCACTCTCAGCGCAACAATAGCTTGCTTTATTACGTCATGAAGTTAGTTAAGAGGCACGTGTTATACTGTTTATTTTATAAACGCAATCAATTGCAATAACTGGATATGTCAGTAACGTGGTTGCTGACGCGAGTACATTACGGTATTGCATTAAACGAGTCCGCGGACGCTGACAGGGTGGAGTTTATGAGCGGACGGTGGAATAACAACAGGAACTGGAGAGGCAGTTTCTTATTTACATGTGGACGTGAGATGGTGTTTTTCGGTAGGTGGATGTCACTATGTGGGTTTCAGTCGTGTAACAGGCAGAGAAGGAGTTAACTAACTATTCTGAAAAGCTTCACGTGCCATTACTGTTTATACTACAGCAATGTCATAGACATGCTCTGACGCGTTATTTTAATGACGTGTTTTAGTTTTTAATTTCTAGTTTTGTTCTGCCGTGTCTATAACACTAATTTAGGGTTCATGTTAACCTCAAATTAGCGGCAGTTACAAAACAACCCTGCAAAGAGTAAGCTATCATCAGCGCTGTCTTTTTACACGACCTTCGCGTTTACTATTGGGACAAAGTAGTAAAGGTGCTTCCATTTCACTCCTGAACGTTTCTTATATTAAACACAGAGCAAAGTGTAGAGAAGCACAGGAAAGTGTGGCAGAGCACATGGGAGGGGCGCAGTGGAACTGGATAAATACACAGGGAAAGGAGGAGGTTTCATTCACAATGAAGACTGTCTGTGTGTGGCTGCTGTCAGCGGCTCTGCTGCTCTTTCCTGAGAGTGCATTTTGTATTGCTGACTAAACGGGGAGGACTGTGCTAGGGCTGGAAGTGTTGAAAGTTAAATTCACTTTTTAATTGTGCGAGTTAGTCTCTAGATTGACTCATGGTGGCAGATTCATGAATGTGTGCAGTCTGAGTGTAAACTGGACGATTCACAGCAGGTGATTATATCAGGACCTCATTCACAGTGATTGGAAGATGGAGTGTGGATTACATCTTCATTCAGTCCTTCCTTCAATTGGTTTTATTCAGGGCATTACATTACTGTACTGTTGACCTTATTTCAACACAGTATTTTGAAGACAATGTAAAACTACACATGAATGATAAATACATGCAAACATTTTGATTTTTAAACACAAACCATTTTAATGAACAATTACAAAAACAAATGATTTCCTTATTTAAACTGAAAGAGTCTGATAACTTGCAGAGAGAGGAGTGAGTAGATTCGTAATGAGTTCCTCTGCCCTTTAAATAGAACTGTCCTTTTTACTTTGTGTTTCCATTATCAGCAGAAACAGTCCCAGTCTGTGCTGAGGTCACTTGTGCTGAGTGGTTCCAGTGCTGTAGTGGCAGACTTCAATCAGATGGGACTTGCTTAGGCATTCTCCTTCACCTCATCACAGCTGTGATGACCTCACAGAGTGACAAGGCTTTGAACAGCTGTGATGACCTCACAGAGTGACAAGGCTTTGAACAGCTGTGATGACCTCACAGAGTGACAAGGCTTTGAACAGCTGTGATGACCTCACAGAGTGACAAGGCTTTGAACAGCTGTGATGACCTCACAGAGTGACAAGGCTTTGAACAGCTGTGATGACCTCACAGAGTGACAAGGCTTTGAACAGCTGTGATGACCTCAGAGTGAAAAGGCTTTTGTACTGTCAGTGATTAACAGTGCCTGGTGTATGAGGGACAGTCAACATGTCATTTTCTTAATATTTCAATAAAGTAGTTATCCAAACAGGGTAATGTAGAACAGCTGCAGCGTTTATAAAACCGTGGGCTGTTGAATAAGGGAAGTGCACCTTCAGCATCGTGTATCACGGCTCAGTGTGGTCCTGCTGTTACGTCTGTCTGGGTTTGTCATCTGTCTCCTCCTGCTGCTGTATAACCTCTGTATTGCTGGCCAGGGACAGCACAGACTGTGCTACAGCTGCCATGCTGGCTGCCATGCTCTTGAAGGTGTTAGCCATGTCTGCAATGTGCTGCATGGCTGAGCACACCTGCTGGCTCAGGGAGCCTAACAGAGCGACGTGCTGGGTCTGCTGCTCTCTGCACTCCCTCAGCTCCTGTAACACAGCAGTGTGCTGGGTCTGCTGCTCTCTCCACTCCCTCAGCTCCTGTAACACGGCAGCGTGCTGGGTCTGCTGCTCTCTCCACTCCCTCAGCTCCTGTAACACAGCAGTGTGCTGGGGCTGCTGCTCTCTGCACTCCCTCAGCAGAGCAGCGTGCTGGGTCTGCTGATCTCTCCACTCCCTCAGCTCCTGTAACACAGCAGTGTGCTGGGTCTGCTGCTCTCTCCACTCCTTCAGCTCCTTCAGCTCCTGTAACACAGCAGCGTGCTGGGGCTGCTGCTCTCTCCACTCCCTCAGCAGAGCAGCGTGCTGGGTCTGCTGATCTCTCCACTCCCTCAGCTCCTGTAACACAGCAGTGTGCTGGGTCTGCTGATCTCTCCACTCCTTCAGCTCCTGTAACACAGCAGTGTGCTGGGGCTGCTGCTCTCTCCACTCCCTCAGCAGAGCAGCGTGCTGGGTCTGCTGATCTCTCCACTCCCTCAGCTCCTGTAACACAGCAGTGTGCTGGGTCTGCTGATCTCTCCACTCCTTCAGCTCCTTCAGCTCCTGTAACACAGCAGCGTGCTGGGTCTGCTGATCTCTCCACTCTCTCAGCTCCTGTAACACAGCAGTGTGCTGGGTCTGCTGCTCTCTCCACTCCCTCAGCTCCTGTAACACAGCAGCGTGCTGGGGCTGCTGCTCTCTCCACTCCCTCAGCTCCTGTAACACAGCAGTGTGCTGGGTCTGCTGATCTCTCCACTCCTTCAGCTCCTTCAGCTCCTGTAACACAGCAGTGTGCTGGGTCTGCTGATCTCTCCACTCCTTCAACTCCTTCAGCTCCTGTAACACAGCAGCGTGCTGGGGCTGCTGCTCTCTCCACTCCTTCAGCAGAGCAGTGTGCTGGGTCTGCTGATCTCTCCACTCCTTCAACTCCTTCAGCTCCTGTAACACAGCAGCGTGCTGGGGCTGCTGCTCTCTCCACTCCTTCAGCTCCTGTAACACAGCAGCGTGCTGGGGCTGCTGCTCTCTCCACTCCCTCAGCAGAGCAGCCTGGGACCCCACAGCTTCGGCAGCACGCGGGGGCTCCTCCGGGGCTGGCGGCTGCTTTGTGAGGGGCACTCCCGTGGGTTTACTGGCTACCTCAGTCTGCTTCCCCCCTGATGGTGCCTCTGGTTTAGTCTCAGGCTGTCTGTGTGTTGGCCCTGGGCTCGGAGCGGCCGGTTTGGGGGAGCGCACTGCGGGTAGCACCTTCCCCCCCTCGTTGATGAATGTGAGGGGCTGGAAGCTCTCAGGCAGGCAAGGGGAGGGTGAGGAGCTCTCCACACAGAGCCTCTCTGGAGCAGAGTCTCTGTCTGCGGGAGGCTGGGCTTGTGATCCTGCAAGGACAGCACAGATACTTGTTGTTTATTGCTGTTAGTACATCTGAAGTAATGTAAGGTAATGTGGTGCAATATTAAGACTGGAGTAAAACCTACACCGACACAAATAACACAAACAGACACACATACACACCGACACCCACAACACACTGGAAGACAGG
>CM060276.1:4408872-4411372 GCA_030684275.1 Acipenser oxyrinchus oxyrinchus
ATCAAGCATCAACTCATCAGTTCTGCGCAGCTGAAAGTGGACTGTTTGAGAAGCGTAGCACAAGATATTACAAAATGTCATTACTGTTCATTTTTGACTAATAGTAAAAAATAATATATAGTAATTGAAAATAAAACTATTGATTTGAGGGTTTAAACAACAGGGTGTCACTGCTTCTGGGCATTCTTTAACAGAAGTTATCTAGTAGCAGAAGACAGCAGAGTTTGTCTCTGTGTGTGTGTGTGTGTGTCTGTGTGTGTGTGTGTGTGTGTGTGTCTGTGTGTGTGTGTGTGTGTGTGTGTGTGTGTGTGTGTGTGTGTGTGTGTGTGTCTGTGTGTGTGTGTGTGTGTGTGTGTGTGTGTGTGTGTGTGTCGCATTCATTTGATCATACCATGGAGGAATCATCTTTCTGTTTCATGACACTGAAAGCTCTGATTAACCCCCTCCTGCCCATGTGCAATCAAATTCCCCACTACCAGGAGTCATCTTGCAATGTATTAACTGACAAATTAAATCAATAAAGTCAATTTTGACTCTTCTTTGTGTAGTATGTGCCATTTTTATAGAGTGAAGTGCAAAAATGTGACTGTAGCTTACGGTTGATTTCCACCGCGAGAGTGCTGGAGCAGGTATACAAGATAAATACACTGAACACATCGAGAGTGCTGGAGCAGCTACACAAGATAAATACACTGAACACAGCGAGAGCGCTGGAGCAGCTACACAAGATAAATACACTGAACACAGCGAGAGCGCTGGAGCAGCTACGCAAGATAAATACACTGAACACAGCGAGAGCGCTGGAGCAGCTACGCAAGATAAATACACTGAACACAGCGAGAGCGCTGGAGCAGCTACGCAAGATAAATACACTGAACACAGCGAGAGCGCCGGAGCAGCTACGCAAGATAAATACACTGAACACAGCGAGAGCGCTGGAGCAGCTACACAAGATAAATACACTGAACACAGCGAGAGCGCAGGAGCAGCTACACAAGATAAATACACTGAACACAGCAAGAGCGCCGGAGCAGCTACACAAGATAAATACACTGAACACAGCGATAGTGCTGGCGCAGGTACACAAGATAAATACATTTACTTATTATTGGTTAGACAAAAATACAATTGGCGGAATACAAGATTGCATGTAGTTTCAGAACATCTCCCCCTGGTGGTTAATTGTGGTGTTTACGGCAGACTAATTCAATGGGTTAGTCCATATCCCGTATATTTCCATATTACCCATAATTCAATAGGTACTGATTTGTGCTACTTAACTGGAAAGGTACTTATATTTAAATTATATATATATTTTTTTATAATTAAAATTGTATAAAACATTGAACATATAATCCCCAAACACCGTTTTGGTGACAATATAATATTTTAAAATTAATGAAGACAAACCCTAAATTGAATTTTAGCTAGTTATATGAATTATAAATAGCTCTTTGACTTGTGTCATTAGCATATATCCCGATTACACTAAATTGTAAAATTACTGATTTGTGAGAGTTAGCTCAAAAGCTATATGTAATATATATATATTTTATTTTAAAGAATTAAAATTATATAAAACATTAACCATATAATACTCAATTACCACTTTGGTGACACTATAATAGTGTTAATCATTTTAATGTTATGAAATAAAAACAAACCACAACCTTGCATTTAACTAGTTATATGAGTTATAAATAACTATGGAACTCTTTATATATTATATAGCAAGAGCTGTATGGCTTGAGCTAGTGATTGGGCTTGTGAGTTTAAGTGGCTGAGATGAATGTGGGTGAGTAAATACAGTGCTGAAAGAGACACACAGGTGTGAGGAAGATGAGAGAGAGAGGTCTGAGATGAGGAAATAGGGGCGGGGAAGATAAGAGAAGTAAATAAAGAGAGCGGGACGATGGGGAGGAGAGCGGAGGGTGAAGAAGGGGCAAAGAGGGGATCCACTCGCGTCAAAAAGGCCGTTCTTTTTGACGCGCGTGGCTCCTCTTTGCCCCTTCTTCACCCTCCGCGCTCCTCCCCATTGGACATAGACCAGCCCTCGACCACTGACTCTTGACTCTTGACCCATGACCATTGACCTATGAGTCCTTCAACCTTTTTATGAAATATATATTATTTAGTAAAAATATATATTTTAACCCTTTAGACCCCAGAATAATTAAAGAACCCTTTTGGAGATTCCTTGGAATTTTGGCCAAAAACTGAGATTTCACTTGTCTTATTGAAATAACCATAAATGAAAAGCTATGACAAATCTTTCACTACACATTTTCTTTATTTTGAACAGGTCAAATTACTGTTTCAAATAACACAAAATTGAAAGTTTTGTTAAATAAAACCTGTTGTTTAACTGCAACAAATGTAAGTCTATATAAAAAATGCAAGAAAAAAACCTGTTTAACACTAAAACCATAGAGACTTCGGACAACATACAACCACTGAAGCCGCAAAATATGCGGCTGTAATTTAAAATGGTTTCTATACA
>CM060276.1:4423559-4455383 GCA_030684275.1 Acipenser oxyrinchus oxyrinchus
GATAGATAGATACTTTTACTTTTAAATAACATTTATTTACAACAGACTATAAACTTTTACATTACAAAAAAATCTACAAAAATTCATACATTTAGAACAAGTTCATCAGACTCTTCATCCACCTCACAGAGCACCCCATTAAAACACCATATCATTTCAAATTTTAGTAAGTCGTGCATCATTTTATAAAAATTAAATTCAACACCTATAATGCTCCCTTACTAGCTTTCAAACACTTTAACCAAGTCTTGACTGTTTTATCAATTTCACTACTCCTACTTTTTAAAATGGCCAATTTAGCTTGACCTAACATAAAATTAGCCAACTGAAACACAAACTTTTTACTCTTTTGCATATGTGACCCCAAAAATAAAAACCGCCTTCGTGAACTCCAAACCCAGCTTTAAAAAGAGGTTGTTTAAAAACAAACAATGGATCCAATCTTTGACATTCCATGTAGCAGTGAAAAACAGTCTCTCTTTGCTGCAGAAAGGGCACTTGTCATTCACCTCCGGATTTATTATGGTTACAAAAGCATTAACAGCCAAAATGGTATGCAAGAGTCTCCATTGTAAGTCACCAGATCTTTTACAAAGGGGAGGTTTATATAAAGTTCTCCAGGCTGGCTTGTCCTCCTCTCCAGCTCCCAGTCAGCTCTCTCCAATGTGTGTCCGGTAGAACTTTAAGCACATCTTGAAACTTTACTTTCACACACATTTGATATGCTTTTTTCCCCTCCAATAGGGAAAAGTGGCATTTACACAAACCCTTCACTTTTAAAATCTTGCCACTCTCTTCTTCAAAATTACTAATTGCAGGAGAGATTAGCAAGGAAGGAAACGGAGCCTGCTGAGGGATTCGATGTTCACTAAAAACACTCTCCAGTGCCTCTCGCCACTCTGGGAGTAGAGCTTCATTCAGCTGTGACAGGTAAACGCCTGCCACACGCACAGACCGCATGGCCAGAGCATTAGCTAAACATTCTGGGTCCTTCCAAGCACATTTTTCTGTGTCTATTAGATCATAGATCTTCACAAGTTTAGCCCTAATAAGGAATCATTAACCGATTTGAACTTATAAATGAAACTAAATTGTGGATTTAACACCAAAGGCTGTTGTAGAACCCAAAAGGGGTCTAAAGAAAACTCATACTCGGCCTTTAGTACACTCCAAGCCCTCAGCACACTCTTGTAAAACAGAGGAAGACACGCCAAATTAATTTGACCAACATCCATAAATAGCAAATTAAAATCAAAACCAAGCCCTCCAACCTGACGAAAAGAAAGACAACGCCAGTCCTCTCCAAGGCAACTCTACCGTGAATAAAACAATTTTTGTAACGCTTGCAGTCTGAAAGCAGCTGTCCTACACTCAATATTAATGAATCCTTGCCCACCTTCATCCAATGGCAAATGCAGCACACACTGCCTCAACCAGCAATATCCATTCCAAAAAACTCCAAAAGCAGGGATTGGATCTGTTTCAACAACATTTTGGAGGCTCCACACAAATTAACTTATGCCAAAGACTGGAGGCTTACTAAATTATTTACCACTAAAACTCTTCCTCTAAAAGACATTTGAGGAAGCAGCCACCTCCACCTCTGCAAACGCCCTTTTATATTTTCCAAAACCCCTTCCCAATTTTGCTGTTCCATTTTCTCATTGCCCATAAAAATTCCCAAATATTTGAAACCTTCTCGAGTCCACTGCAGTCCATCAGGCAGTACCAGTGACTTGCATCTCTTTTCTTTCCCAACATGCACAGCACTGCTCTTACTCCAATTTACTCGCAGATGAAACCTTTTCAAAGATTTTCTGGGTCTCAACTAACACCTTTACATCTTCTTGACTACTTATAAACAACATTATATCGTCAGCATAAGCTGACAGCTTAATTGACTGATTGCAGTTTGGAATATCTAAGCCCGCCAAAACACTTCTTAACCTACTCAAGAACGGTTCAATTGATAGTGCGTATAACATACCAGATAGAGGGCATCCTTGTCTAATTCCTCTCTGAATTTTAAAAGGTGCAGTAAGTCCTCCGCTTATTTTAATCAAACTGAAAACGCTACAATAGAGCGATCTTATTTTACTAATGAAATCAGAGTTAAGACCAAAAGCAGCGAGGACCTTCCATAAATACTGGTGGTCGACTCTGTCAAAAGCCTTTTCCTGATCTAACAAAAAGACCAGTACTAAAGCCAAACAATTTTGAGGCTGCCAATATGTCTCTGACTAAAAAGATATTATCAAAAATGGATCTATTTGGGATGCAATAAGTTTGATCAGGGTGCACCACAGTCTCGATCACTGTACTCAGTCTGTTGACTAGAGCTCTAGAAAGAATTTTATATTCGAGCACAACAGTGACACAGGTCTCCAATTTTTATGTCGCAAAGATCACCTTTCTTTGGAAGGAGCGTGATAACTGCTCTCCTGCAGCTTAGCGGCAGCTCTCCTTGCTCAAAGCTCTCTTCAAAAACTTCAGCAAGATCATGTTTCAACAGTTGCCAAAAACTTTTAAAAACTCCACGGGCAAGCCATCAATGCCAGGAGCTTTGCCCTGATTCAGCCCTTGTAGAGCAACAGTAAGTTCTTCTATAGACAGGGCACTCCCCAGCCCTTCATTAGCCTCCTCAGGCAAACACGCCATGTCCTGCAGGAAACCCTGCACCTCCTCAGGCTCAGCCCCAGCCTCCGCTGCAAATAAGCCTGAGTAGAACTGAACAGCGTGCCTCCTGATCTCCTCCGGTCTCTCAGCTCCACTCCGTCCGGCCTCCTTAGACAATGAATTGCCTTCCTTTGGCTACTTTTTTCTCCAAACTGAAAAAACTGAGTAGGTGCGCCCATCTTCGCCAGCCCCTGCACCCTAGATCTCACCAGTGCTCCTTTTACTTTTACATCCAAAAGATTTGCAATTAATTTCTTTTTATACTTTAATTTTTCAATTAGATTATCATTTTGCTTGGAGTCTAGAGCTCTCTGGAGCTCTAAGACATCCCGCTCCAGCTCCTGCAGAGACTCATTTACCCTCTTTGTAACGTTTTCATTATACTGTTGACAGAATGTTTTTATTTGAACTTTACCTACATCCCACCATTGTCTAAGATTCGAAAAGGAACCTTTATCATCCCTCCATGTTTTCCAAAAGAAATTAAAACATTTGATAAAATGCAAATCATTTAACAGACTAGTATTGAATTTCCAATAGGAACGATCATGCGTTTAACAGTAGGCAATAAAACAGAAAGGAATACAAGGTTGTGATCAGAAAAGGTAGAAGGAGAGATGCTACATTGTTTTATCAGATTAAAATGCTCTTTGAAAACATAAATCCGATCTAATCTTGCCATTGAGATGTGACTCTTACTGTACTTAACCCAAGTATATTGTCTTTTATTAGGATGCACACTTTTCCACACATCAATTAAATCAATCTTTTTAATATAACTGATAATTCTCTTGCAGACTTAAGGTGTGGCTCAGGATGATTTCTGTCCATTTTACAATGAGCAGTACAATTAAAATCCCCTGCTAAAAACAAAACCTCATCAGACGTGCATTCTACTAAAACCTCGCCCAGAATTTTGAAAAATTCCAACCTCTCTTTCCCATCATTGGGGGCATAAATATTAATAAATACAAAGGATTGTCCTTCTACTACAGCTTCTATTTTAAGCATCCGACCTTTTACCAGTTCAGTAAAATCCATAGACTCAGGTTTAAAATTTTCCTTAAACAAAACTGCCACCCCAGCACTCACATTAGATCCATGACTAAAACCATTTGCCCTTTCCATTCCTTTTCCCACTCTGACTGGGTTTTGAAATCACAATGAGTTTCTTGTAAGAAAATGACATCCAGTTTTTTCTGGTTCAAATATTCAAAAACAGAAGCCCTCTTAAGACTGTCTCTACAACCATTTATATTAATAGTCCCTAATAGAAAAGTCATCATTGGGATAGAAAGAAAGCTCAGAGTACAAAAAACAAACAATATTTGAAAAAAAACCACAGAGTTTAACATTTTTATTTTTGATTAAGTTTACTACGAACTCTAATCAAACAATTCTTTAAACACCAGCGCTCTTGATCTGTAAAGTTTGACCCAGAGGACTTCTTTACCAGATAAGCCGCGGAGTTCACAAACAAACTTAAATCAGGAAAAAAATCCTCCACATCAATTTTTCTCCTTCCCTTTGTCAACAGTAAAAACTCTCTTATATCTTGCTCGCCATACCCGCTCTTTAACAAAATGGATTCAGAGCATTGAGAGGAGTCGGTTAACACCACCTCCTCCTCCTCCTCCTCCTCTCTCTCTGACTCTGAATTACTTTCATGTACTGTGCTGGCAACCAAAACACTCCAGGGCTTTTGCCCCTCCTTATTAGGAGGTTGTTCTTTTCCCCTTGTTTCTACTTCCTCTATATTTTTCCTTTTTAATAATTTTTTTTTTCCTTTTTCCTGAGTCTTAAATCCATCATTATCATTCATATTCTCACTCACCTCCATTGCCAAACTGCTCACTTCAGAAACTTTCTCCGACGCATTCTCCCTAGACTCTCGGTTTTATTTCCACCCGCACCCTGATTGTCCTCTCTTACTTCTCCAGTCTCTGCTTCTCTCGTACTATCCAGTATCATTAACAGTACCACTTTCAAACTGTTGTTTTTCGTTACCATCACTACTGGTATTCTTAATTTCCTGCTCTCCAGTTTTACCCTCTGTTCCGCTCACCTCCACACCAACACTCGTCCCAGCCACCTCTCCATCATTCTCAGCGTTCACATTCCCTCTCTCCATACCCCCACTCTCTGCTTCAACATCAACATTACTCGGCTCCGTGGATTTCAAATTCACCGCTACTTTCTCGCTCACCTCTCCCCCTTCTCTCTCCTCTCTATCTTTTGTTTTCGGGCAATTTTTAACTAAATGTCCATCAGCCCCACAATTGAAACATTTCATCGTTTCTGAAGTAGCAAAAATCACGTAATCACAGCCATCCACTTTAAACTTTAAAACAATGTTAAGTTCCTCACTCACTTTATTCAGAACCATAAACAACTGTCTCCTGAAGGAGACCACGTGTTGTAACAGTGGAGATTTACAGCCCAACGGGATTCTTTTTGGGGCTGAAACAATTTGCCCATGTCGAGACAATTCATTTATAATTAAGGCATTTTTAAGGAAAGGTGGAACGTTTGATATAATTATTTTCCTCGCTGGTGTCACTAATGGCGTAACTGCAACCAGAGAATCATTCAAAATAATTCCATTTTCTACTACTTTATTTACTAGATCAGTTTGACTTAAAAACGCCACGACTGATCCATTCATTCTAGACGCAGACTTTATATTGTCATGACCGACTACTTTCCCAATCGCTAACATGCACTTCTCTATAGGAACAAAACCTTCCGTAGCTATTTTAACTCCGTGCTTACGAAGTTAAACTCTCAAGGGGAAAACCCCCTGAGCCAGCCATGCTGGCCGCAAAAGTTTAACAAAGTTCTTTAATTTATTTAACAAACAAAACAAATGAAAACTATTCACATTAACAAACACATATAAAAAAGAAAGAAAAACGAAACACCTACTTCAATCCACTCCACCTCACTCACTCCACTCTCCCAGCATGCATCACACTAGACAGAACAGATAGATAGATAGATAGATAGATAGATAGATAGATAGATAGATAGATAGATAGATAGATATTAAATGCGTACTGTAAGTGGGAACCTCAGGTCTAACAGACCTGAAATATAACAAGAGGATTACAAATAGGTAATTGCTTTATCCAGTTTGGAAATATTACTGTACAGTAGCTAGAAGAAAAAGCTGAAGGTTAGACACGGACGCTGAAGAGATTTGTTGTCAGTGGCTTACACACAAACACACACACAGGTTTTCTATTAATCTACACAGGCCACATTCATTGCAGGACAACAAATAACTAAACCATAACTTATGTGCAGAAGGGGTAAGAGTCAGAGTCAGCTCACCCAGCCAGTACTGAGATTAAAACAAAGGTTCACATTGCATTTCTTTGATCCTCTAAGTACTGTACCTGTCATGCATTCCTAAACAAATCAATTTATTCATAATAAAGCATTTCCGTTATCTGGTAAATACCCGTCAGAGGCAAAAAAGGACTGTGGCACGCAGCTAGAAATATCCTAACAAGAGTGGGTGAGTGTGCCTCTAGACTTTAAAGGCACAGTCAATTGAATGAGCGAGTGAGTCGGCAGTTCCTGTCTTGGCGCATGCTTATTAACAAAGCAAGTCACGGAGAGGCTGATTCAATCCACAGCCTCTCCTTTTGTTCCTCCTGGAGGGGAGGATTTATTAATTTTGTTTTCATCGATGATTGTGATTGACTGTGTCTCGTGTGTTCATTGAAATGAAAGCATGTAAGCAAGCAAGTGCAGTTTATTTTTATATTTTTGTATGTTTTTAAAGTTTTCTTTAGTCTATGTCAGTCTAGTCTTATGCAAGTTTTGCACACGCTGATATTACAGTTTACCTGTAGTTTTAAGTTACGCTAAGAACTATTGTGTAAAATATTTGAATTTGAAATTGGCTAAATATGAATGTTAAAAAATAAGAAAAAAGGGATTTCAACAACTTTTGAAAACAATTTTTCCTAAATTAAAAAGAAGGCTTTTTCTCCTACATAGGCCTATTTCTTTCTCCATAAGTACATGTATGTGTATCACTTTAAGAGAGGGCAGGTGCAGACGAATGACAATGACATTTTGTGTTGTAACTGGTAAAATACAGTGCTCATCCTTTATAATGCTATAGTGGGGAGCCATAGTTACAAGACCGTGCTATTTGTGTTCTGCCTTATAACGAGTATAAAAGGGCTACTGTAATGGCATTGTGGAGCAAATGGGAGCCACGACCCTACCGTGTTATAACCGATTCCGCACTATAACGGGCACATTATAAAGGGTGAGCACTGTATTTAGGTGACGAATCACTGTGGCTGGCTGCAGTTTTTCCTAGTGGAATCACTGATTTTATATAAATCGCAATTGTTTTATATATTTGTAGTCACATCTCCTTGGTCATAAATCAGTTGACTAGTTATTAATATTGACACTGAGCAAGCACCAGGTCCTCACTGTAACATTTCTTATCAATGTCACAAATCTGCTGTTTGTGCAGTTCAGTAACACTTTAAGGTCACTTTAGGATACTGCATGTGCAGCATCTGTTTAAGCAAGGCATGACAAGCTAATGACAAATGTTTCAGCTAATGTTTTAAGAATATTTCATACCCTCCTAATATTCCCCAATATGAAAACATACTATTCAGTAACTATAACCTCTCATCTGTGGAGACAGCACATTCCTGAATTCTGCATTCCTTTAACGATAATAATAAATACAACTTTCAAAGTCTGCATACTGTACTGTAAACAGCCCTCATTTGGTGTGATGCTGGCTTACATTACTATCACAAATAACATGCACGGTTCACAGGAACATGCATGCACTAGTGCCCCAACCTGATAAAGCATTTTGTTTTGCAACACCAACAGTGCAGGGCAGGGCAGGTTCAAGATATCTGTTCTGGGAGTTGTTCAGCACAGGGATACAAGCTTATTAATTACTTTTGGGTGTTAGTTAAGGAATTGTCAAAATATTTTTCTTTAAACCTGGCTAACTTTTCTTTAGTTTATATCAAAAGGTTTCTTGAAAGTTTATTTCATTTTTTTTTTTTTTTTAATTTAAATTTTAAAAACAGAACAGGCTGTAGGGTTTAAACCACGGCTTTCCCCAACTTTCTGCTTTGTTGTGTCTATACCTACAATATCTTTTTCAACATAATCGTGATTGTTATGATATTTTTATTAACATATGTCTGGTCATAAATCAGTTTTGAGTACTTACTTTTGTTTTACATCAGTTAGGCCTATGCATTGGGGCAGGGGAGAAGGTGAGCTCAATCACATGCAGATTCAGTGAGTCAGACCTGAGGGGAGCAGAGAAGCTCTGCGCTTAATGCAAAAATAACTGATTCCAATAATAGTTGGCAATGATTTCGTATCTGTGATGCAACAAACTGAATCACCTGTACACCAGGAGTTTGATTAGCTTACAGAGAAAGAGTGGGGGAAAAAAACAGGCAGAAACTATTTTTATATTTGAATAACTCCCAAGTATTGCTTATTAGAGTTGTAGAATTGTATGTTACTTATATTTAAATGTGTTCCAAACTGCACTGAAAGGAACATTTCCTTGAAGTATGATATACATTTGTTGAGGTGACGTGGGTACTAGATTTGCCCGTTAATCACTAATTGATTGATTGTGTTCACTGTTAAATAAAACCAAAATCCTACAAGTTATATTCTACTTCTTTGTATGTGTTTTTGTGCGACGGGTAACGGACAAGTAGATTTTTCTAGCATTTTGTCCCTTGGACAACAAGTTGTTGTTTTTTTTTTAATTGCACACCCCTGAAAGTAGTGTCCTGGGACTAGGGATGTAATGAAGGGTGCATTTTGACCTTCAAAGGATCGGAACACATTCCCGAAAGAAGGTTCAAACCTTCGATGGTACTAATTTGCATAATTTACTGGGACATCACAATAGCTACAGTACTTGTCTATATTTGACTGAAAACCTTATTTTACAGGTAATCCATGTAAATGGAATAAAATATTCACATGTAGTTTTAAAACACATAATTGAGGCTGCTTGCGATATATACAGTAAGCTTGCATTGCAGCGGCACTAACTGCAGCGGACTTAGGCAAAACAAAGCTTTATTTAACAGTCACCATTCAAGCAGGTTATCAGCACTTCTCTTACATTGTCTTGCACACTAGGCATTCAGTACATATTTTACTGAAGCACTAAAACCACTATAGGCCCAGATGAACCTTCGAAGGTTTAGAATTACCTTTGAATTCCTGGCTAGCGAACGAACCTTCCAACACAGCCCTAGTCACATACATACTAGTAATATACATTCTCGCTTGTTCCAGAGAAACTAGCTTTAGTAAATAGGAACTCTTGCAATGTGGAATGAGCAGATAAATACCATGTGCTTTATCTGTAGATGTGGGACAATCAACCAGCAGACATGAGGCCCAAAATGAAAACAGTGGTACAGTATACTACTGCAGAAGGACTAAACAAAAACAATGTTTTTAATTTGAGGCAGAAACTGAGATAATGTAACTATGCATGCAGCTCTCTGAAGGTCACGTCATATCAAATGGCCAGCACAGAAGGTAGTGTTACTGTATGTGTGCAAATTAAAATAAATAGCTTACATGTTTATGCCTGACTTCAGTAGATAGTGTTTGGACATTACTGCACCTGCTACAGTTGCACATCTGATGATACTAAACAAAATTGTTTCACAGCCCACATTTGCATTTTAGAATAAGGCTTTACTTGCAGTTTTGGTTCCTATATGTCCCAACGCGACCTGGTGCTCTGTATTTTGGTCCCTAGATCAAAACAGATTATTATAAAAATGCACCTGAACTTTCTGTTTGAACACAAAGTGCTTTGAAACTTACAATGAATTAGCCCAAAAGAAAGTGAGTGAACAGAAGAAAAATCTAAATCAAATCCATATTTGGTCTGACAACCCTTTGCCTTCAAAACAGCATCAATTCTTCTAGGTACACTTGCACAAAGTCAGGGATTTTGTAGGCATATAGTCAGGTGTATGATTAAACAATTATACCAAACAGGTGCTAATGATCATCAATTCAATATGTAGGTTGAAACACAATCATTAACTGAAACAGAAACAGCTGTGTAGGAGGAATAAAACTGGGTGAGGAACAGCCAAACTCAGCTAACAAGGTGAGGTTGCTGAAGACAGTTTACTGTCAAAAGTCATACACCATGGCAAGACTGAGCACAGCAACAAGACACAAGGTAGTTATACTGCATCAGCAAGGTCTCTCCCAGGCAGAAATTTCAAGGCAGACAGGGGTTTCCAGATGTGCTGTCCAAGCTCTTTTGAAGAAGCACAAAGAAACGGGCAACGTTGAGGACCGTGAGACGCAGTGGTCGGCCAAGGAAACTTACTGCAGCAGATGAAAGACACATCATGCTTACTTCCCTTCGCAATCGGAAGATGTCCAGCAGTGCCATCAGCTCAGAACTGGCAGAAAACAGTGGGACCCTGGTACACCCATCTACTGTCCGGAGAGGTCTGGTCAGAAGTGGCCTTCATGGAAGACTTGCGGCCAAAAAGCCATACCTCCGACGTGGAAACAAGGCCAAGCGACTCAACTATGCACGAAAACACATTAACTGGGGTGCAGAAAAATGGAAGCAGGTGCTCTGGAGTGATGAGTCAAAATTTGAAATATTTGGCTGTAGCAGAAGGCAGTTTGTTCACCGAAGGGCTGGACAGCGTACACGAATGAGTGTCTGCAGGCAACAGTGAAGCATGGTGGAGGTTCCTTGCAAGTTTGGGGCTGCATTTCTGCAAATGGAGTTGGGGATTTGGTCAGAATTAATGGTCTCCTCAATGCTGAGAAGTACAGGCAGATACTTATCCATCATGCAATACCATCAGGGAGGCATCTGATTGGCCCCAAATTTATTCTGCAGCATGACAACGACCCCAAACATACAGCGAAAGTCATTAAGAACTATCTTCAGCGTAAAGAAGAACAAGGAGTCCTGGAAGTGATGGTATGGCCCCACAGAGCCCTGATCTCAACATCATCGAGTCTGTCTGGGATTACATGAAGAGAGAGAAGCAACTGAGGCTGCCTAAATCCACAGAAGAACTGTGGTTAGTTCTCCAAGATGTTTGGGCCAACCTACCTGCCGAGTTCCTGCAAGTGTACCTAGAAGAATTGATGCTTGATGCTGTTTTGAAGGCAAAGGGTGGTCACACCAAATATGGATTTGATTTAGATTTTTCTTCTGTTCACTCACTTTGCATTTAGTTAATTGATAAATATAATCTATTAACATGTCTATTTTTGAAAGCATTCTTACTTTACAGCATTTTTTCACACCTGCCTAAAACTTTTGCACAGTACTGTATGTCCCAACGCGACCTGGTGCTCTGTATTTTGGTCCCTAGATCAAAAACAGATTATTATAAAAAATGCACCTGAACTTTCTGTTTGAACACAAAGTGCTTTGAAACTTACAATCAATTAGCCCAAAAGATACTCAGTGATTTTAAGATAAATAATGATCCTTGAAGAAAGTTTACTCATGTAAAGTGGATCCGCTACCATTAATATGCACCAAGTTAACAGAGTAGACCCCCGCAATCCGTGCAGATTGGAACCGATCTGAGCCCGAATTAGTGAAAAACACAGACTGGCCGAAGGTCAAAATATATACTGTACATAACCAGAGTTGTTCAGAGGCAGAGAGAGCTGGTTTAAAAAAAGTCACTGCCCTTGCTCTGAGTCTTTAACTGTTGTAATCGCTCTTCATATTCAGACGGCCAGGCTAAAGCCTAGGACACACATGAGCGGTGCGGCACCGCTAGTGGGGAGCGGCAAAATGCTGCACATATCGCTCACCTATTTTTTTTTTAATTTAGTCGCTGCCATTTTTTTTTTTTCTCCCAATTTGGAATGGCCAATTATTTTAGGCTCAGCTCACTGCTACCACCCCCGCGCTGACTTGGGAGGGCTAAGACGAACACACGATGTCCTCCTGCGTGCGCCGCCAGCCGACCGCTTTTTCACACTGCGGACTCATCATGCAGCCACCGAAGAGCTACAGCGTCGGAGGACAAAGCAGCTCTCGGGAAGCTTACAGGCAAGCCCGCAGGCGCCCGGCCAGACTACAGGGGTCGCTGGTGCGCGGTGAGCCGAGGGCCCCCTGTCCGACCTAACCCTCCCTTCCCCACGGGCGAAGCTCGGCCAATTGAGCGCCGCCCCCTGGATGCTCCCGTCCTCGGTCGGCAAAGGAATAGCCTGGACTCGAACTCGCGACGTCCAGACTATGGGGCACATCCTGCACTCCACACGGAGCGCCTTTACTGGATGCACCACTCGGGAGCCCCATCACCTTTTATTTCAATCAGAGCGAACACACACTGACGAAAAAATGACGTTGCGGAAAAGTGTCGCAGCGGCAGAATTTTAGAACGGCAAAATATCGCTCGGCAAATCTGGGTCTAGCCAATCAGGTCCATGATGTGGGATACGTCATGTCTTGATTAACTCGAATATCCATCAGCATGGAGGAGCAACTGATAGCTGAAGTTTCTCAGCATCTCGAACTATTTGATTATAAAAATATGAATTTCAAGGACATTGGTTATTGGTCTATTGAATTATCCAAAACAAATACTAACCGCTTACACCCCACATTGATCCAGTTACTTGACATCCTGTATCATTTGTCAGATATA
This sequence comes from Acipenser oxyrinchus oxyrinchus, assembly GCA_030684275.1. Lineage (NCBI taxonomy): Eukaryota > Metazoa > Chordata > Actinopteri > Acipenseriformes > Acipenseridae > Acipenser > Acipenser oxyrinchus. Next base: position 4,435,937 of record CM060276.1, read on the forward strand.
CACGTCAAGTAATTAACCAGTTGCAAGCCGACTGATTATTGAGTATACAATTGTGAAGAATGTGATCCCTTTTTTCCTTAATAGCAGCTCCTATACAATGTATAACTACATATACAGTACCACAGTCCAGTCTTGTTAAGTGCAGTGCTGGATATATAATAGTTGTTTCTTTGTAGAAAAAAGCTTTCACATTGTATCCCCAAATAAATATCATATCAGGTAAATAAAAGGCAAATATTTCTCAGTGGTGTTCTGATATGGGAACTTATAACGTTAGATCCTGATAAAAATTTCTGGAGATGGACATAGTCGTTCACTCTGGGTTCAAGCAGTAAAAGCAAGAATGACATTCAGTGCTGGGCGGTCTTTCTTTTTTTTAACGCCACTTCACAACGTTGATGTGTGTCCACCAAGCAAAGCGGTATTGCCCTGCTTCGCTCCCCGCAAGCGTTGCAGCGCTGCTCATGTGTGACCTTAAGAGAGTCTTAAGTGCTTTCTGCTTGCTTGTCACTGGTTTCAGTAACTACAATACAGTACTGCCCATTGGCTTGCACTATACTGTACTCAATTGAATTGAATTAAATTAAATTAAATGATGACCGTCTGCTTCCGCACAGATATGCACAGATACGCTTCCGCACTAATAAAGCATGCGAATACCCGCTTCCGCATAGATCACATGATTTCTGCACTAATGCATTTTGATAATGTACTGTATTAAACAGCACAGATTATGGAAACATGAATTAACGAGAGTCTACTCTACTACTTTCTCAAGACTTTGAGGTAAAACATAAGCATTTAGTTTCAGTTTTAAAATAGATACTGTAGCAAAACTAGACTCACACCAACCTAAAACCAAATTTAAAAAAAAACACAAAACACAAGATCTATATATATATATATATATATATATATATATATATATATAATATATATATCATGGCACATGTTTTGGTCTAGACTGGATATTTTGTATGATGAGCAATAAGATACAATTAACAACATTAATACTATGAGAACACTCAAAACACCTTTTGAAATAGGGTATTTGAAATATAAAAGTACACATTTTCAGAGGAAACTGTCAGAAGTTTAATTTATAGCCTGCTACAATGGGGATAAACTATTCAGCCCTGACAAAACTTTAATGAGATAGTTATGTATCATTGAAGCACATGCTGCCTATTACTCGCTGCATGTCTAATTGATTGACTGAAGGATGGCGTCCGTTACATTATTCATTTAGCTGCTTTCAGTATTGCGAGGAGGCAATTCAAATGCGGATACAGATGCCAAGCAAGTTCTTTATTAAATAGCCTTAGAAAAGATGAGCATTGACTATTTTTTTTTACAATTTTGAAAACACTTCTAAGTGGAAGTAATTTAGGACGGCTAAAACAGTAAATCAATGTACTGTATTTCTTTAAATATAATGCCCTCTTATGCCAGTAGTTTTTCCCCTCTCAATTTCAATTAAGTGTACAGTTAATATCACCAAATCAATATCAATATACATTATTTCTATAGGTATTTAAAATGTATGATTAATTACTGTATCAGTGTAACAATTACCATGTTTTACAGAAAGCAAAATTAATCACTTTAATATAATAGAAATAATTTAGGAACCCTTTGTTACAGATGCATCTGTTATTTACAAATTTTGTAATTCACTTTTATAAAACACAGAAAAACAAACAAAAATACATTTTATCACAAAATTTTACACAAGCATGAAGACACTGAGAAAGACTTCTAGTGGAAACGTATGTCATAGAAATGTGTTACATTGAAAATGTTTTTCAGAAAATCTCAAAGCAAAACCTAGCCAGTGCAATCTTTTAACATTTCGTCCTGTATATTTTAACCTTTAAAAAAATCTAATAAAATGTCATATTGTGTGATGCTTAAATTCTTCACATATTTTTCATATTAAAATCTGTGATGGGTATGCATCTCATTTTGCTAAATTGCAGTGCTCTTAGCCTACATTGAGAGCTCATGTGATGTAGACAGTACAGAATGAGAAAGAGGCATGTAAAGATGTACCCTAGGGATAGCTGTATTGGGCTTGTTGCAACTGTATGTTATAGCACCCATTAAAACAATAGATCACTGTAAACTAGAAAAAAGTATTACTATCTTTTTTTTCTCCCTGCCATATAACAATTGTGCTTTGCATATAGATACCATATAAATAGTGCTCCGCGTTTCCGGTTTATTCCAAATTTTACAGAAAAATTACAGGATTTTTTTTTTTTTTTTTTTTAACTGGACGTCGGTTTTTACTGATTTATACCCGATTTCTGTCTATTATTCAATACTTTCCTGGTACTACACATCAAAAGAAAACAAATGTTTGAAAGTACGCAAAAAGCAAAAATAGCAAAAGTGGGTCAGATGAGGCAGAGGATGCATAGCGCTACAAATACTGCTGCATTGAGGTACATGTTCACGCTGACAATAAAAGAACACTGAAAAATAAGCGACACAAACTAAAACAAGAAAGTGAACTGAGAGACAAGCAATCCATTTATCCTGCTTTTACACGTGCTTTAATAAAAAGAAAGCGCATAATGACTTTGTTAATGAGTTTGTCAGAGCGCTGTGCTTTGCTGGACAGCCATTGTTTATTGCAGAGAGGTATGTATTGGTGACTTCGTGTGACAGTACTGTCTGTAGTAAAACACTGCCTAACGCCGACAGTCTTAATCATAAATATTTGACAGAAAATGATGATGCTTTAGTTGTCAATTTTCTTTTTTTTATGATTTCAAGGTGAATAAACCTGGCTTGTTTTGTGCTGATGTCATGTCCATATCTTCTGTAGATACTATTTCCGTCAGCACAGCGATTGCCCAAACGTTCACAAAGTACCAGCTAACTTGGGAAAATGTGGCTTCGACTTGCACAGATTCTGCTTCATCATACATGCCAGGGACATTATTAATCAGAAACCAGAATTGCAACTTATCATATTCCACAAGTAAAGTGTTTTTGTTCTGAGATTTTTCCCGATGTTTCAATTAAAAACTATTTTGTACCGATTTTATCCCTATTTTAATATATGTAAAATAAACTTTTAAAAGTTAAAAGCCAAAAATGCGGCACAGTACATGTAGCCTAAGTAACATATTCTGGATTCCAGTATGCTTAATTGCACTGTATTATGTGATAGATGAGACTGTGCACAGGGGCTAGCCAAACAATTGTAAGCACCTGCAATATGTAGCCTACATTGTGTAAATGGGCTGTCCATCACATGAATGATTCACTGCAAATAGCATCCTTGCAAATGAAAAGACAGGTTCAGTCAGAATGGGCAAAACAGCAGATCTGACAGACTGATAAGAGAGACGTAGTAGAATGCAATATATATATATATATATATATATATATATATATATATATATATATATATATATATATATAGCTATATCATATCATAATGTTCACATTACTTATTCACAGCCACATAACCACTTTTTCCTGTTCCTGTTTTTATGTGACATTGTGCACAATAATTTTGCCCTCTTTTCTTCAAAATCGTTACTTTTTGAGCATAACTTGCATCAGTGATTCCTAATACAGTGCTTCCTCACTATAATGCGGGTCTCGGGGACACACAATATGAGCGTTATAACCGATGAGAGTTATAAACAGGGAGGGGGTGGGGCCAGGGACACAACACACATCTGACTAAAATACAAAATAAAATAACTCCTCTCTATAATGCACATATAGTGAAGCAAAATGTAACTTTCCGTAAATTAACCATGCATAAAGCACAATGTAATCAACGCTATATTTTTACCAAAAAAGGTAACATTCCTACTCATGGATCATTTTAATTAGCAGCCTTTAAACTATAAATAGACTGGCTAAACGGCGGTCGGGAGTTCAGTTCGAGCGACAGACAAGCAAACCAAGTGTGAGAAGGCGAAGGGTCGGGAGAGGGGAAGAGGGAATGGACTCGCCCCAGGTTCGGCTGAAGCATCTCGTCTCCCGGAGAAAACCGCAGTGCCTTTCAGCAGCAAAAAGTAAATACATTAGGAAAGATAACCATGTAATAAGCCTAATATTTATTTAGCTATAAAAACTAATGCTGAATAAGATGTCTGTGTTATAAAGTGCAAGCGCAGTTTTTCATCAGTTCAGATACTGTAGCAAAAGGGAGAGACAGAAACATAAGATAGACTGAGAAGTTGTTTACAGTTTGAACACCGGTCCTGTATTTACTGTAGAAATATTGCATGAATCACTAGTATAGGGAATTGGGGGACATGCTGTAGGAGCGTTCTGTCCAAGGCACGTTATAATCTAGAGTTTTATAGCGAGGGAGCACTGTATTAACATTCGGTACAATGGTGTACGATTCAGTGCACAACTGACTACCAATTACATCAGAGTTACTGATGGCTAGTACTGCTCATTTCCCGCATGCAAAAGAATGTGGGCTTAGCTTACCCTCCTAACAACAAACAGCAACTGCAGTGGCTGTGCATGCTCATTTTGACTGTGATTAAGCCTGTAAGTATTATTTAATGTAAATTAACTTTATAAAAGCAGCTGAGCATGGTATCCAGATGAGAGATTGAATAGTGCACTTAATTGATTAAAATGTTTTAAAAAAAAGTAGATCTCTAATTCAGTACATGGGTGAACACACTGATGCCAGGTGAAAACTACAGACAAAAATAATTGCAATTACACCTTAAAATGCTCCCTGTGAAATTAAATCTTTAGCCAATGCTTTCAACATATTAACACATATTTTGCAATCCACTGTACAGTATTGTTGACTCTAAACAATTTTACTAAAATGGAGACTAGTACCATTGTGCTCCTTCAAACAGAGCTGTTTTTGTCCCGCTAAAGCGGAAAAAACCACTGACCAATATGTACAGCAGTTAACTACTGTGCCTTAACATTGGAAAGGGATTGGTTTGTTGATTTTAGCTGTTTGTAAGCAAAGCAAACGATAACCGCCTTATTTCCTACTAGCCTGTACAACTGTTATGCTCCTGGTCAATCAAAAGACCAAAGGGCAAAGAAAGTGTGGGTTGACCAGGTACAAATAATTTCAATACCCTGGCAATCTGCTGTCTTCCAGAGAAAGCAAATCCTTTTGGAGCAATATTGTTATATTTAGCTTCCCAATTGAATGCATGCGATATACATTGATAACATTAGTTTAGTTAGCGTCTTCCGCAAACAGCATAAGTATTAAAATGACCTGTCAAATTGCGAGCCTTACGTCATTATTAGCCAATGAGATACATCGGTGTAGAAAAAAAACAGATTTTCAGAAGCTCAAGTTTTAGACAACAATTTTGCAAAACTCCTTACAAATCTAAGGGATTTACCTACATGATGATGTCATTATGCATTCAGAAAATGCATGCATGTTTGTTTACGACATACCGAAAGCAAAGTGTTACGGTAGTTGTAGTATTTTAAATAATATTAACACACAATTGGAAAAGGATATGACAATAAAAGAACAAGGTTTTCCAAAATGTAAAACTGTTAACACTGTATTTCTGACAACGTTAGCATAAAAAATTTAAAACTTGTACTGCATGCCATCCTTACTGATACGGTACCCTTTATGGATATGGGATTCATCACAAATGACATTGTTGTGCACAATAACTAAATATGCATATTACAACAGCATATCTATAAACACGTTTTCAGTTCTGTTGTAGCATACTGTGTTTTGCTTTGACATACATGAAGTACTGCAAGCCAAATAAAATTCGTGCATTTACCACATCAATGTCTTGCATAATACAATAAACTACACACAAGTCCGAGAAAATTAAAGAACCCTGCGCACACTATACAAGGACAATATCTGGAATCATCAGCTGTCGAAAATTAACAAGCTACAGTACATAAAATATCAAACCCTGCAGGAAAATACCGTGGTCAGCAACCAGGCCCAATGCCGATAACTTAAAAAATACAAATACAAATTAAATGGCACCTGTAACGACTGCAATTTTAACTGCGAGTGCTGTGAATCTGACCCAAAAAAAAAAAGTACACAACAGGGCCTACGAAAAACAAGCAGGCCGCTATGTTGTTTATATCTGTTTCTCGCTATATGTTAACTCGTATTTGCTGTCAGCAGTGACAAACCTATTGGGCAATGAGGCTGTTTTGTTAAAATCGTAAGCAAGGTTGCCGTGTCTTACCTGTTTCCAGTTTTTTATTAATCTTTTATTCCATAAACTGTTTTGTTGATTACATTCACACACACGAACACAGTGTAGACTCGCTGCTGTAAACAGAAACCAAACCCCAACCCACCAACGCATGCGCAACTCGCATCAATTCGGCCTCTGCTGGTAAGAGTGTACCGGAAAACGCACTCTGTATCCTTCAGTGACTAGTGACGTTTCTGTAGTTTTGTAATTCATTTTCATTCGTGCTGTAGAATTTTTATTGAAGATTTTTTAAGGGTCAAGGTAGCCAGTCTGTCGGTCACTGAAAAACGAGATTTTGTTTTCCTTCATTAAAATAACAATTTGGCACGTCAGTCCAATTTTCTTTATGCATTTTTGACGTGTTATTAACTACTGTACGTATACAGAGTCGTATGTAAATCCTCAAAACAAACTAGCCTGCCATTGAGGATTTTAATGAGTTACTGTAATGCTTTAAGTTTTGATTGTGTCAGGTTTAAATTCCGTTTCTAGTTCCAATTTCTCGTTTATTTGGAAGTAGGACGGCGTCTGAGTGAAGTTCATCTTTTATTTATCTTTCTGTTTCTCTCAGCAATCTTGCTGATTCACTTGAGGAAGGATCGCCAGGTGCCTCAATCACCCAACCTAGAAGAACAGTAGCCTACAGCCAGTGCAGTAAATCAACTGCCGTACTTGATAGTGTTTACTGGTTTGCTCCATAGGGAAAGCACAGAAAACGTTGGTCACACTTTCGGGTGAAGTGTTATAGTTGTTTTAGCCACTAACGCATTAACAAGCGTTTTAATGGTTAATTAATATGTTGCTAATGGCTAGTCAGTTCAAGTAACATTTGTACCTAGTTTCTAAATCTGTAATACATTAGGTGCAAATGGTCTTGACCAATCAACGACTTGAAACAACATTTAAGAAAGGGAGTTGTATGGTGCCCAGCAGGTGAATTTGGTAAATCCTAGATTGTAGTGGTAACTGTCAGCATTTACCAAGTAAGGTGGTAAATGTCCTGAATTATGAAGAATTGCTTTTCAGGCGTTTACCGGTTACTCTTATGATTTGCCGAAGCTTATTGGTAAATGCAGGTAAATCATTGAAGTTTATTTATTCCTGCATATGGTCAATTAACAAAACAGTCCTCAATGTTGAAGATTAACAATTTTCGATTAACAAAAGTAATCTTTAATGAGCTTACAGTAATGCACAATTGAGCAATTTATAGTTCAACATGGTACAAAACAATATTGTGATCCAGTAGGACAACCCTGGTAAATTTGCTTATAAAATAATTCAGAATGGTGTTGAAGGATATTGTAATCCAAATACAGAGTCCTATGACTAAAAATAACACATTTACCAGTAAATCTTGAAATTTGTCAATATTCAGACTTTCACCATAACATATATACTCTAGAGAGCGATAGAGAGAATTCAAAAACAGCAAACAGCTGTATATCCAAGGAGAATCAGAATCCATTACTCATCAATCACTAATTGATACACATTTGATAACCACATATACAGTCTACCTGGCTATTTCTGCCATACTATCTGAAGGCGGCAGAAGCCAAAACGCATTGTAGCTATTCAAATAATGAAAATAATGAATTTTGAGAATATCAGTTACATTTCTTCTTAGAGAGAGAGAGAGAGAGAGAGAGAGAGAGAGAGAGAGTACAAGCTACTGTACAGAATTAGATAGTAAAAGCCACCAAGGAGTTCTGTGACATCATGGCGAGTCCTCTTGAGAAACTCCAAGGTTGCTTTTTACTATCTGTTTGTGTCTGTACAGTAGCTTGTATTTTATTTTCTATAATACCAAGAAGAAGAAAAAAGAAACACACACAGATAAAATTAAACACATCTTTTCTTTACTAAAAATCACAAACATTATCTTGGCTTTTTCTTTTGGCTAACATCAGATACCTAACATGTCACGCTGACTTTTGAGTTAGAAATGCAGTTATGCCCAAAAATGCTCTGGCGGCTTAACTTAGAGTTTCGTGTGAATGGCCTTTAGGTGGGCTGCAACAGAGACTGCGTCGTTATCGTTCTTTCTTTCTCGCTATCTTTGTGGTTTTGTGAGGGATCGTTTCTACCGGCGCAGTTCACTCATCTCTGCCAAGTATGATCTGAGGATAGCGAGATCAGAGATGGTTTTCCTCACGGTGTTGGTATTTTGCTGATGTGCTACAAAGGTCTGCCTTTCAGCCTCTGACACAACGGTAAATTGAGAGGACTTTTAACAAATAAGCTTTCTATTTGAAAATGGGCTACTTGAACTTTCAAAGCACTTTGAAACTGTCAGATAATTTTAAAAGTTTTAAAAATGTTAATTCATTTCGTCAGATCGCGCCTGTAATTGGAAATATCAGCGCGATCAGTCGTCATAATAGTGATTACAGTATAGTACTGTCGTCAGTAGTTGCCTGTAATCATAGAATTAAGAATAGGGTTGTATAGGGAAATATCAGCTACACTGGTATTATATATAATACATGGATGAAGGCTATATTTGCATCCTGAACCATTTGAAAAAAAGGCATAATACCACAGTGTTGGCGTCAAAAGTGATAATTCCTCTAGAGAAAAATATACTTGAACTTTGACCCATATGACTCCTCGAGACCATCACTTTCAATTCAAACACAAAATGTCTTGTTTTCAATCACTCGACAACACCCACAGTACACAAATGTTCATTAATGATCAACAAAATGAGAATATGTTAAAATGTATGTATTTAAAATTATGTATATTCTATGTTACCATGGCAACAGACCCCTAAACTGGAAAAAATAAATTCTGAAATTAGTTACGTTCATACATAGGAACGTGATTGTGGCAGGATAGCATCACAGCCCAAGCTGTTACCGGCAGGAATTAGAGACTCAGAGACAGAAGCTGCAGTTCAAGCACTAACAAGCACATTTATTAACAAAACAAAAATACACAATACAAACGGCACAAGGGACAAAACTGAAAGGCTTAAACAAAAGACTAAGCATGTGTAGGCTGGGCATTTGTCTTCACTACACATTGTCCAAACACAAACACAAACTCCTCTCACCACATAAAGGATTTTGTCTCTGTTTTATATGTGGACGTTCCCCAATTAGCACACAATTACCTAATTAGAGATTTAACCCCATCCCTGCCAAACATAGCCCTATTTACACCGGCAGTGACAAACTGTTTCATATTAGACTCCTTCCTACGTCATCACCTTCTTCAGTGTACAGTGCCTGTGCCTCTTAATGCCAACAGCCCCCATATGTATCACTAATTACAACAAGCACTGTGAAGCAGACAATAATAGGCTGCATTCAAAACAGAAAAAAACAAGGTTAACACAAATAACATGAATTTAAACAAACATTTTAAAAAGAACAAGAACATGAAAATACAACCAGAAAAACAATTACTGACAGAAACCTCACAAAGTCATATTTGCGTTTAGTGGGACAAATGAGAGAATTTCACCAGATACCTGAAAAAGACCTGGACAAACACCTTTCAAATTTCATCTTGTCAGTAAAAAATACTGCACAGACATAATGAATGCAGCATTTTCCAGACCAGCCCGTCGCAGTTTCACAAACAAAAGAAACTCTCAGCCAAACAAAAACAACTTAAGAAAGAAGGTAAAAGCAGGTTTAAGAAACATAGAATATATAAAATAATAATATGGTTCAGAATATATTACTAGACATTTGCAATGCAAAAGGAAACTTGATCCAAAGTTGATATAAACCGGGGGTGCCCAAAGTTGGCCCTTCTACTCCTGGTCTTTGTTCCAGCCCTGTTCTACATTGTTCAAGTGAACCAATTAAACCTTGTGAACCTGGTGTGGAATGGTGAACCTGGTGTGGAATGGCTCTCCAGGGCAGTGATTGGACACCCCTGGTACAAACACACTCTGATGTCTTTGGGTGGCAACTAGAACTGAAGAGCAGCTTCTGTATTCAGGTCAAAGCAGCTTTGCACAGACAAAAAACAATATTTGAGTAATTGCAATAACTGAGAATGATTAAAAAATCGTAAAAGGGAAAGGGAAAAATGTAACTTGAGACAATTTTCTTTTGAAGCCACGTTTTTCCTTAGCTTCATTCACAATAGATCCACCTGACCTCCAGAACAGCAGGCCTACTTATTATTTTCCACCCAGAGAACTGCTTTTGTACACCTGATTATAAGTATTCTTTGGTCCCATCAAGCATCAATAACCATCGTCTTTGAGGGCACATCATTGCATCCTAAGAGCTCCAGGTCAAAGTCATTCTTACTCTCTGCACTCTAATGGACTCTGTGTTTCAAAAGAGATCACAAGCAGATGGATTTGCTGTAGGCCATGTAAATGCTCATTTGAAACCCAGTAAAAGATTGTAAAAACTGGTAGCTGCTGGTTCACATTAAGCTGTGGTGTTCACAGGAATCTTACTGCAACTATCTGCTCTCAGTAGATGTACCAGGAGCTAAGGTAAAAACAAACGATATACAAAGTGAATCTAACCAAGAAGAACACAAGTTAAGATAACTATGATACTTCATACCTGTTAAAGTACAGTACATCAATGCACTGTATAATCATCTATTACATTTGTCTGAAGAAACGTATTGTTGGCAATACCAGTTGAGGCAACTGAAGATCTCCTGCAGAGTTTGAATAAAAACAAAATCAAATTCCCTCAAATGTTTGTTTTAGACAGGTGTGGAAAAGAGTTGGAGAGGATTCAACTACTTTCCCTATTCAGAACTGGGATTACAACTTCAGAAACGTTTAGTCTTCCATGTCACTTTTCAAAACAAAGAAAATGGTTTTGCATTATGAACAGCACTCCTTATTCTATGTGTGACGATTAGTGACCAATACAAAGACCCGCAATTGAGTGAAACACAGTCAACCATTTTGTGAAGGCCTGGTAAAACACAGACACCAATGATAAACCATTGAGAAGGGCAGTAAACTGCATAATGAGGGTGCAAATGTACCATTGAGAACTTTCAGTCAGCCTTGATTTAGCCTCCCCAGTGTATCAGCATGCACAACTTTTGAATGAATTTTGTTTATTTATTTATTTAAATGTTATGTATTTATTGGAGTTAATTAGGTCATTCTTTTCTGTTGAGTCCTGCTGGCATAATCATGTTCAGTCTATTTATCCATTTACTTTATTGTATTCTTCTATATGTCGCATTGTCTAATTTGAGCTGTTCTAATACTACAAACTTTACATAGTTTATGTCATGTCCTTGACTGGTGAAGTGCTGTACTATAGGTTCATTCATTTTTTTTTATTTCTAATTAATGAAAGGTGGTTCTGAATTCTTTTATATGAAGTTTTTCCAGTTGCATCACATTTTCACAGGCTATTCCATCAACAACTGTGCTATTTTTACAGTAGGTATTAGTTTTTAGTGGATATGTGCTGTTCTTATGTTTAATTATATTTTTTACTTTTGTCCATGTATTTACACACTTTACATGTACTAGTGCAAGTATTTGTAGAATTCTTTCTTTGTATCCTCTTTTTTTAAGATTTGTTTTTAATACATTTCTTTGTTTTACATAGTCAATTTCTTTTGAGCATATTCTTTGTATTCTTATTCCTAGGCCCTCTGGGATTGCTCTTCTAGTGTGTATTGGATGTTGTGGGCGTGTGGGTGCACACAGACAAAGCAGACAATAGTTTCCAATCCAAGTTTGTTTAATAAACTTCACAAAAACACAAAAAATAAACTTCCTCGCTTACTTCACAACAGAAAATCTCATTGTCGCTGTGAGATGCGATGTAAAAAAACAAACAGTTCAAACAGGATTTGTATAACCCAAAAAAACAAAATGTAAACTAACTGGACCGTTCACCACATCCAGTTACTTTGTTCCAGGGTTTTACCAGGTTGGTTGTTGGCTTCAGCTTCTGTTTTATATTGACGGTCCGTCTTGGTTGTGGATAACCTCACGCTGCTCACTGGTTAGAAGCCAACCTTGACTGGCTGGGAAGGCTTTCTTTTAAAGGGTGCTGCACCATCTGGCAATTGGATGGTTACAGGCTACAGGTGCGGGCCAATTTAGGCTAATGGGAATTAACCATGGTACCACCTTGGTCCCCTACCTAACCACACCTGCAGCCTGTTTACCCGTTAACTCCTTGACGCCATGGCAGGCAAGTATGCTGACCACAGGTCTATCATTGTATTATCTGCCACACCTGTGGGCTTGTTCCTAGCCTGCCATGAACGCCTCCTGCTGGTGAATCTGTGAGCTGGCTCACATTCCCTCCCCTTGCGACTGCATATTCCTGGAAAAAAAACAGAGTCATCATGCAGTCTGGACAGCACATCAGCATTCACATGTTCCTTCCCAGCCCAGTGTTTTATATCGAAACAGTAAGGCTGGAGGGTCAAGAACCAGCGAGTGAGACGCGGATTGCTATCTTTCTGACTATACAACCATCTAATAGGGAATGGTCGGTGACGAGTGTGAAACGGCGACCCCATAAGTAATACCGAGACTTTCCACGGCCCATCTTATGGCCAGGCATTCTTTCTCAATAGTTGCATAATTACGCTCACGGGAAGGAGCTTCCTACTTAGATACATAATCGGATGCTCCTCCCCCAACCTCCTGTGCCAAAACTGCTCCCAAGCCAACATTGGACGCATCAGTCTGTAAGATCGAACGGTTTTGCAAAATCAGGATTACGCAAAACGGGTGCGAGGCTAAAGCCTGCTTTAGGTCCTGAAATGCCGCTTGACACTGGTCTGACCACACAATGGGTTGATTTTTCCTACCTCTTGTGAGCTCTGTGAGGGTGTAGCGAGTGGAGAACTGTGGTATGAACCTCCTATAATACCCGCTAACCCCAGGAATGCTCGAACCTGCTTTTGAGTTTTGGGCGAGGGTAACTGTGAAGGACCTCTACCTTCTTTTCTTGTGGCTTCAGCCAGCCCTGCCCCATAGTATACCCCAGATATTGTGTTTCAGAGAAGGCTAACCTACATTTCTTTGGGTTAGCTGTCAATCCGCCTCACGTATGGAGTCCAGTACTGCTTGAAGCCTTTGTAGGTGAGTCTGCCAGTCATCACTAAAGATGACGACATCATCCAAATAGGCTCCGGCATATGCAGTGTGAGGACGCAGCACCTGCTCCATTAACCGCTGAAAAGTAGCAGGGGCTCCGTGAAGACCGAAAGGCAGAACCACAAACTCAAATAAGCCGTCAGGGGTGGCAAACGCCGTCTTTTCGCAGGAGCTTGGGGACAACGGTACCTGCCAGTAGCCCTTGGTTAAATCCAGGGTAGAGATATACTGGGCGGTCCCCAACCGCTCCAGTAACGCATCCACCGGGGCATGGGATAAGCATCAAATTTAGATACCACATTCAGTTTCCTGAAATCTATGCAAAATCGAACTGAACCATCTGGTTTATCCACCATGACCACAGGGCTGCACCACTCACTGCGTGACTCCGGATAACCCCCAAGTCCAGCATTTTACGCACCTCATTGCGCATGACTTCCCGTCTAGCCTCGGGTACCCTAATGTACCTTTGCTGTACCTTTACTCCCGGTTCGGTCTCGATCCGGTGCTGGAAGAGGTGTGTGGACCCTGGGAGGTCTGAAAAGACCGCTCCGTTACCCTGTATCAGCCTATCCAGCTCGGCCTGCTGCTGTTTATTCAGTTGGCCGCCGGTGGCTACAGTCAGGAACCCCGGTCGCGCCTCACTCTCTTCCATGTCAGGTTGTCTGAAAAAAACAATCCCGGTCTTTCCAGGGTTTTAAAAGGTTAATATGATATATTTGATGAGGCTTACGCCTCCCTGGCTGATGCACCTTGTAATTCACTGGGCCCATCTTTTCTACAATTTCTACCGCCCCTCCATTGTGCCAGAAACTTATGGGGATCGGACGGGACTAGCACCAATACCTTGTCGCCCACCTGAAATTCACGGCGCGAGCTCCTTTGTTATATTGACGCTGTTGTGCTCCCTGCACTTCCTGGAGATTGCTGGACACCAGGTCTGCCATCTCTGCTAGCCTACCCGCAGTAAGGTTATGTATTCAGGAACCGCTTGTCCCCTAGTTGGCTCCGCCTCCCATGCCTCCCGTAGCACATCCAGAAGCCCTCTGGGCTGTCGCCCAAACACAAGCTCGAATGGGCTGAACCCAGTGGACGCCTGTGGAACTTCGCGATAGGCAAACATGAGGTAAGGTAGAAAGACATCCCATTCCAGCGGTTGGTTAACAGTGACCCTCCGTAACATCTGCTTCAACGTTTGGTTAAAACGTTCCACCAACCCATCGGTTTGTGGGTGGTAAACGGAAGTGCGTAAAGTTTTAACCTTCAGGAGGGCACAGAGCTTTTAAACACCAGAGACATAAAGGGTGCCCTGGTCGGTCAGGACCTCCTTGGGTAACCCCACCCTACAAAAATATGTAGCAAGGACTGTGCTATAACTTTGGCCGAGGTGTTCCGTAACGGTACCACCTCGGGTAGCGTGTGGCATAGTCTACCATGACCAACACATGCTCAAAACCAGACTTAGTTTTAGGAAGGGGCCCTATTAGATCTATCCCAATCCTCTCAAATGGGATCTCTATGATCGGCATGGGGATTAGTGGGGCTTTAGGCGGTTTCTTGCTGGTCACCCGCTGACACTCAGGGCACGCTTCACAAAAGTCAGCCACATCACGCCACACCCCTAACCAGTAAAACCTGTGCAGAATCCTAGCCCTCGTTTTATCTGTTCCCAAATGCCCCCCAAGTAAGTGTACATGTGCCAGGTTTAATACCGTTTTCCGCTGTGTGCGTGGTACTAATAATTGGTGGGTGTGTTCCCCTGGAATGGACCCTCGTATTACCCGATATAATAACCCCTTATTTAGTAAAAAATGTGGAGTAGGCCTCTCCCAGCATCTCTCCAATACTCCTCATCCGCCACCACTGCCTGCTCAAAAGCTACTTTTAGATTTTCGTCCCCACTTAGGCTTGTTTAAAGTTTTCTCTATCCAACTCAATGGCTTGCTGGAAAAAATCTTCTGGTTCGATTGGCTCTGGCAAGACGGAGGGCGGCTGAGGATTACTGGCCTGGGGTTGTGTGTTTGTGTGTTTCTGTTTGGCTAGAAATTTTCTCCCGTCCTTCCCTTTCTGAGACCTAGTTTTCTTTTCGCCAGTAGGCGGCGTTATAACCTCGTTATGGAAAGGAAAAAGCTCCCTCTCTGGTTCAGGATTCTGAAGTGAGGTGGACGGTTGGAGCTCCTCCACCTGCCCCAGTAACCCTGCTCCTACCCTAACCAACTGTAAAACTGCGGACAGTTTTTCCCAATAATCATTGCAACTGGTAGGCTAGGAACTACGCCAACTTTCACTAAAAATTGTTGGCCTGCTATCTCTACCCGATTACTACTGTGGGGTAAGGCTTAATGTCACCATGGATACATCGGATATACACATCCTTACTCTCCTCGTATACCTCTCCAAGGGTACTAGGTCCCTTGTGACTAATGTCTCTGAACTACCAGAGTCTATCAATGCAACCGCATCTTGACCCTCCACCCGCACTGAAACAATAAAAGGATCAGTACTCACCGGGCTGGTTTGGAGACAGGGGACGCTCTGGCTGTGACTGACGTCCATCCTTTCCGGAGATTTCTTCCTGCAATGTCTGGCGATATGTCCAGTAGTGCCGCATCTAAAGCACCTGATGGCTTCCCTGTAGTCCGAGGTAGCAACAGGTGGACCCTGCTCCCCGGATAGTTCCTTTGGGATCCCTGTGGCTCTCTCCGGAGATCACCTCGGGTGACTCATTCGGGATTAGGTTGGAGGGTTGCTTGGGTGCCCTGGTCACTCTTTTCTCTTGGACTGGCTGATCCGGCTGTACCAAAGCCAGCTGCTGTATAGCGTTCCAATGCGCCATGGTGGCATCCAAAGTACTGGGGTCTGCTTCCCCACTCGTTCCCTTGCTGCAGCGGGAAGGCTCGGACAAACTTATCCATCACCAGTAACTCAACCACCCGTCCCGCTGAGTTGAGTTCTGGGTGAAGCCACTTCTTCGCCAGGTGTAGGAGGTCAAACAACTGGGAGCGACCGGGACGCTCAGGGTCGTAACGCCACTCATAAAACCGCCGGGCTCGGACCACCGTGGTCACCCCAGTCTGGCCAGGATCTCCGTCTTCAGCTGGGGATAGTCGCAAGCGGCCTCTCGGTCCAGATCGAAATAGGCTTTCTGCGCCTCCCCACAGAGGAACGGAGCTAGGATGGTTGCCCATTCCGCTTTTGGCCAGCTCTCTCGTTCAGCGGTGCGCTCAAAGACCCTCAGGTAGCTTTCCATATCATCTTCTGGTGTCATTTTAGTTAGCACCTGGTTGGGTCCAGTAGGTCGATGAGACCCTATTGACTTCAGAATAATGTCCTGGAATTGTAGCTGCTGTTGCTGCATGGCTGCTAACAAATGCTGTACAGTACTGGCTAGTTCCCTGGCCCTACTACCACGGGCCCGACTGCTCCCTCTGTCCCCTGGATGTCTTCCGTGACATTGGGGTTAACGGAAACATGCTGGCTGGCTGGCTTGATTCTCTGTGTGACACGACCCCACTTCTGGTACCACTTGTGGGCGTGTGGGTGCACACAGACAAAGCAGACAATAGTTTCCAATCCAAGTTTGTTTAATAAACTTCACAAAAACACAAAATAAACTTCCTCGCTTACTTCACAACAGAAAATCTCATTGTCGCTGTGAGATGCGATGTAAAAAACAAACAGTTCAAACAGGATTTGTATAACCCAAAAAAACAAAATGTAAACTAACTGGACCGTTCACCACATCCAGTTACTTTGTTCCAGGGTTTTACCAGGTTGGTTGTTGGCTTCAGCTTCTGTTTTATATTGACGGTCCGTCTTGGTTGTGGATAACCTCACGCTGCTCACTGGTTAGAAGCCAACCTTGACTGGCTGGGAAGGCTTTCTTTTAAAGGGTGCTGCACCATCTGGCAATTGGATGGTTACAGGCTACAGGTGCGGGCCAATTTAGGCTAATGGGAATTAACCATGGTACCACCTTGGTCCCCTACCTAACCACACCTGCAGCCTGTTTACCCGTTAACTCCTTGACGTCATGGCAGGCAAGTATGCTGACCACAGGTCTATCATTGTATTATCTGCCACACCTGTGGGCTTGTTCCTAGCCTGCCATGAACGCCTCCTGCTGGTGAATCTGTGAGCTGGCTCACAATGTGCAGAGGACATGCGTAAATACAGAAGAGGTCAGTCTCAATTGAACCTTCTTCAAGTTTTACTATGGTATCTAGAAATTCTATTTCTTTTCTTGTCCATTGAAGGTCTACCTTAATATTGCTATGTATTTAAATAAAGCAACATTAAATATGTAGGAGAGACAGGTACAGCATTATATAAAATAATACAGATTTCACCTATCAAACATAAGAAGCAGAAAAGTAAATGAACCAATATCAACACTTAACAAAATAATTAAAAACATAAAATGAATGACCTAAAATGTTTTATAAGAATAAAGGAATGTAGAAGGATAAATAGACTCAATACCATGATGCCTGAAGGTTTAATTAGAAAGGAATAGTAGATAGTTACATCATTAACTATGTAGTAAATGACATCACAATTAAGATGGATATATTTGTAGTCTCTTTATAAAAATGTGCCATGATAAATTTGTACTGTAATTTTGCAGTTTTGCCATGCATCAGCTTGTTTATACTTTGCATTTAACATGGTTTGCCATGTTTTTAATATGCTTTTCCATGCATATTGCTAGGTTTATGGCTAAATGGCTGTTTAGATAAACCAATTCAGGGTTTGCTTTATAAGCATTTACTATGGAAAAATTACACAGCAATAGTTTTAGTATGCTTTACCTCTCTGTGATTCACACTATTGATAAAGCTTTGTTGGGCTTTTACTGTGATACACTTTCAAAAGGGTTGCCATGTGACATCTATCACATGATGATCCTGTTGTTTTTTAACCTGTGGAACTGTGCCTGGAGGCATATAAGGAAATAGCAAGAGCAGAAACTAAGGGGTATGTACTCCACTCTTTTAATTACTGTAAAAACCTTTGTATAAGTCTATTTTCTAGGTATTTTAGGGGGTCCTAAAAAGGGGGAAGCAACTTATACACTGGTGTGACCTATAGACTTTTTCCTGAAATTGTTGTCTCAAAAAAAGGGGGGGGGGGGTACTTATACACTGGTGCGACTTATACACTGTTTTTTACAGTAATACCTGTTCTTTCTTTCTAGAGCTTGCTTCCTTTTCATTACCAACCAGCTGCTTCCTGTAATAACTGACATGCTTTGCAGCCGTAAGATGCTTGACCCCGATGACACTGCTGAGGTGAAATGACCTAGGATGTGCAAATGGAACTGACTTCCTTAGTCACCAGCACAGACTGGCTTGTTGTTTGGTACAGCCTGCGTTGAGTAAGATCTGGGTGGCTTAGTGCTTTGAGCAGCCTTAATAAAGCAAGTGCCTAAAACAGAAATGATGTATAATATAGAACAATCAATGGTAATGAATTTGTTAAGGAATATTGGATAAGACCTAGATGTCAATAAGTAAGCAAATGAGGAGTTAGTATAATGATAAAGTATATTAAAATGTCTGATTTGTGTGTAGTAACTTCTTGTGTTCTCGGTACATGTAAAATTAAGTGTGACACAGAGATGGACGGATGTACCGACACAGAGACTCCTCTGTATTTCTTTCCATAATTTATGCTAAATAATATTAATACCAAGTTTCATGAGTGGTTTTCCAGAGAGAGTGATGTATGTCTTTTTTTTCAAATACAGTGCTAAGAATTTGTGGTCAAACACATGATCTGATTTCACTTACTTACCGAGGCCATCTAGTGGTCAAACAAGTGTATCTTAAGAAGGTTCAAAGCAGTCAACAAAGCTTAGCTGCACAATTGATCAAAACTTAGGTTAAAGAAAGTTCTGTTTGCATGGAATTTTCTCCTCGGCAGTGTCAATGAGATTGAAGTATGTCACTGGCTGTCTGCAAAGCATTTCAGAGTAACCCGAAACACCTGTATGTTTGACCTTTCCAAGACGGCTGCCACATCAGGACTCTATGCTTAAGGCACGCTCCATCTGTCAGGAGGCAAGATTTCACTCCTTTTACCATCCTTCACCCTGCCACAGAGTGGGCCTCATGTTTATGCTTTTATTTCGACTTGTTCAATTAAACTATTG
>CM060276.1:4455883-4504881 GCA_030684275.1 Acipenser oxyrinchus oxyrinchus
TATGGTCAATTATCTACATTTTACCAAAATCCTTCAGTAGATTCAACATTTTCCTATATGAAAGATGTGCAGATAATGTTAAAAAGTCTATTTTCTTTTAATAACCAACAAACCAAAAAAAGCCTTATTCACTTTTCCACAATGCATTTCCCATCCTGAACAAAGTGAATATTGTTGCTTCTTGGATTTCAAGTTCTTATAAATAACAGTTCAGACAGTTTAGTAATACAATGACTCTTCTTAAGGGTAGAGCAATCATCTCTCCTCCACAAACACACATATGCTTTGTATCTCTATAAGCCAGTTTATTTGTTTACTGTAAGTCATTCTCTTTCTGTCATTGACTGCCCCACATATACACATTTTCCAGGCTAACTTCCAGTTGTGTTCTGTGGCATTTCTATCCTTTACTTGCCTTTCTAATTCCAGAATGTATTATTTTAAAAAATATACACCTCTTTCAGCTCATTTAACTTCAATAATATGCATTAGTATATATTAAAAACAAGTCTTCTGTGCTGAGCATCTGTTTGTAGAAGCCTGTGCTAAGGCTTTAAAACAATTTCCTTAACCCTTACTGGTTCGAATCCCGATCTTGGCTGGGTATCCATGCTGTGCCACAGGCTAGGGAGGGAAAATCAGCTGGGGTTGTTTTGTTTTGCTAAACTACAGCGCCCTCTACAGGTCAGGTATCAGTGATAAATTTACACATTGTAGAAGTTACATTTTCTATAGCATACAGTGTGTTTTAATATATATATATATATATATATATATATATATATATATATATATATATATATATATATATATATATATATATATATATATATATATCACTTTAAAAATAAACATTCAATGTTTATATTTATCAACTGGGGCACTGCAATTGAAGTAATCCCACTACTCCACCACAGGTACTGTCTATATAGAACATATGATTATTATACTGTTGATCCCTTTTGTTTGAAAGAAAAAAAGTGTGCAGCAATATGATGGTAGATGGGAAGCATAGGCAACAAGTACAAGGGGAAAGGAATTACTCTCGTAGCAATGCCACAGTTGATAAACAAAAGTGAATAAGTATGGTATTGTACATAACAATTACTTAGTAAATACATGTGTACTTACACATAATTACAATATTATTATGCTTAGTTATAACATATATAATGTGTATATCTTTTGCACACTATATGTTAGTACAGAATTGTATTTAAAAGGGTTAGGGTTAGGACAGTTAGGGTTAGGTTTAGAGTTACTGTAGGGTTAGGGGTAAGTACATTGTAACTATGCATAATAACATTGTAATTATGTGTAAGTAAACATGGATTTACTAAGGAACTATTAATAAATGCACAGTAATTAGAGACACTGGTGCTGTTAAGCCCATTACAAGAGAGCTATGTGTGTTGTACAGGATACTTCGTTATGGTTGCTTTTAAGTAGCAATTTGAAAACCTTTATTGTTTTATAAATAGCTTTATGCTTTAGTAGTAGCAACCATCCAAGTTGCATTGCATGTTTGGAAGAAAGAAGAAATTTGGTCAAATTCTTCTGTGTCATAAAATCTCAATTATTTGTCTTTCCTGATGTGAATACACCCATACACCAGTAGTTATTCTTTATTGAATTGTAAGCCAAAATCTATTTCCTGCACATTTTAATATTGTTTAGTTAAGTAGTTTATAAGACAAGGTGTAAAAATTCATTTTCATATGAAATCCATAAATTACACAGCAAAAATAAAATTGCATACTCCACACAAGAAAACCATTTTCACAAACACATCGTAAAAGTACAACGCAGTGTATAACTTGTGTCTAAACCTCTATTAGCTTTAATTTCAAAGTCTGCTTTAGACGTTGGTGGTTAATCCTTATGCAAAACAGATGAGATGATGAATATGCAGTGTCTGAGAGGTAATTGCATGGCTACATGGCAGCACTGTCATTTTCAAAACAGGATCCTGCAATCAAGCTTCTATTCATTAGTGCCAGAGCAATTTCATTTCCAGGTACTTGAATATGCCAATCACTCCAACATTACAAAGGCAAAATGGAAACGTTTCAATTACCAGGAATAACTATATGTGGTATAACAACCCTAAACACTATATTTAAACGGCTTTAAACTTGCATATACTTATTGTAGCTGGTACTGCATTGTAAAAAAAATATGATAACTTTATGCTATGAATTCATATTGCATTGAGTCATACTATCTGCCAAAATTGAAAACTAGATGCCTGCGAAGTTTAGTTTTTTCAATGAAGATTGCTTGATAGTAATAAGACTTCAGTATGATTCTCCATTATACACAGCTACACTGTATTCTGACATGAACAATGATTAAACCAGAGATTTATGGGGTTCTGTTTTTAACTTGATAAAGTCCAATTCTTACCCCCATCAAAAATGGTGTAAATGATTGAGTTATTACCCTGACAGGTCCATTTTATGCTGTTATTTTAGATCAATGAATTTCCTAACAAAAGGCCAAAATAAATCAGATGTTTTAGCAGCTGGGAGCATGATAAAATAGAACTAGATTTAATCCAATTTATATCCTAGAAATAATAATAATAATAATAATAATAATAATAATAATAATAATAATAATAAATTTGTTACAAATATTGTTTAATTAAATTATAGATCCCTTTATTAATTTTGTGTAGATATTATAAATAAAGGTATTTCCTTTTTTAAGATGAATAATAAATGGAAGTAAATTAAAATGTAAAGATTTGCATATGAGTATTTTGATAGTCAAAATTGCAAGTTTAATTAGTTCATTCATTTTTATCCCCAAAACAGTCACCCAGAACCCTTGAATATTGTCAATAAAAATCTGATGAAGCTGTTATAAGATAATCTGTAGAGGTGTCAGTATTAGCAATGTCCAAAAACATTATAAAGAAATCAAACGTTGTGGTGCTTAATGCCCAAGACTGCATTGACAAAGTGAACAATGGAACTGTACTATGCATACTATTTACACACACACACACACACACATATATATTCTGAAAAAGTCAGAATAAGTTATTATTGGAAAATCTAACCACTATTTCAGCACTGCAGTAGGATTGCTAATGTTATGAGGACACATTAAACAGAGTGTGGCGACAATGACAGCATTGGCAAAATGCATCTGGCAATGTGAAGTGACCTTGTTAACATTACAGTGTACAGTTTGGACAGATGTCATTAACATCAAGGATAAACAATTCATTAAACAACCCAAAGAAGAGACTGGAAGCCTGTTGGAGAGAAAGACGCTTTTACACACCCCATTCCCTGATATTAAAGGTGTAAAAAACCTTTAAAACGTCTGTTCTTATCTCTCAATAGCACAACGTGTATCCTATAACTTGACTTCCTGTGCAGCAGATATTAGGACCCCGCCTGAGCCTCACACTGACTTCCTGTGGTGCTGCACATCCCTGTTAATGGCTATTTGTGGCAAAGTGCCCCCCCGTGTGTATTTTGTGTTACGTGTTGTGTGTAAATGTTGGTGTATAGTCATCGGTACACGGGATATAAACGGGTCTGTGTTTCACTTGTGATTTAAAAATGTAGATTTATATTTAGGCACGGAGGGCACAAATCACTTCACGTGCTAGTTAAAATGTAATGTGTGGTCACGGGAGTGCACTTAATTAATTCACGTGCAGTTGTACCGAGATTCCAATTGAATGATTGACTAGCAATCGAGTCTCGGTACAACTGCATAAAAACAGCATGTTTTCACTCACTCGGGGTGGTGTGTTCGGTGAGTGGAGAACGGGTGTGGAGAGGAGGTATAAAATATAAATATAAGAAGAATAAGTGTTGTCACTCACCGTGTTTTGTTTGTCTCCGTGCACCGTTTGTTTTGTGTTAGTTCGTTTTGTTTATGCCTGTTTATTTTGGCGAAAGTGCCGTGTCCTGTGTTTTTGTTACAACCGTTTATTTTTCTGTTCTGTTTATTCATTAAATGCTGAGCGAAAGCATTCGCTCAGCTCCACCAAACTCCACCTCTCTCTGTCGTTTATTGTTCCTGCTTCTGACGTGACGTCACCGCTCAGCCAGCTTGTCACACTATTATAGAACAAAGTTTGTGCATTTCGATGTATTTATTGTTCTTTATGATGTATTTTACACTGTTAAGCACATTACTATAGGTGCAATAACACACACTCCAATGGGGTCCAATATCCAATTGCCCTCATGCCAAACAACACCCCAAGGTGTTCGGACATTGGCCCATATTTGAACACTTTTTCATTTGTTACTGTTTACGTAAAAAGATTTTTATATTTTTATGAAAATCATCACATTTCCGTGATCATTTTTATATGCGAGGTGAGTGAAGAGATAGAACAAATTGAAACCCTGAAGGCTTAGCGGTCTTGTCTTGTCTCAGTTCTGCTGTCACAGCTTGGAAGCAGCAATAGCACATACCGTGTGGGCTGTGGTTAGCTGCTGTTTTGTTCTGCAACACAGCACTGGAAACACACACACACACACACACACACGCACGCACGCACACACACACACGCGTGCACACACACACGCACGCACACACACGCACGCACATGCACGCACGCACACACACACACACACACACACACACACACACACACACACACACGCACACACACATACACACACTCGCAGCACAATCATCCAGCCTGAACATTTCAGCCAGTCTGCATGTACTCCATCAATGCCAGGATACTACATGTTATGTTATGGTGCCTAAATCTGCACACAGCCTAAGATCTCCCTCCACCCATGCTTTTAATGACCTGTCTCAAAAAGTAGATTTTCCATTTACTAACTCAGTTGCCCCAGTTGCAGAGAAGTTGAACAGTCTCAGAGGTCACATGCACATCCCACAAACACCCTAGTTTAAAATCATGCTTATTTGGAAATGAACAGACCTGACAATGAAATCGCCTAATTGACTCACAGCTTTACTGAATCAACAGCTTTACAAGATGAAGTTCAAATTATTATTTTTTTTAAAATAGATCCCGTGAAGAGGTGTCAACTCTGCATAGTTTGATGGGTTAGAGGGCCGCAGCTCTCTCTAAGGGGCAGGGTGGATTGGTTCACGAATATAAAATAATAAACAAAATTTGTAAATTAAATAAAGCACAGCCTTCAATAAATAGTGGACGGGTGACCCCCTGCAACCTCTGAAGCTGCTAAACATATTAAAGATTATCAGTGGAGTTCAATCCTGGCCGGTTTTCCACAATAACAGAATCCCCACTGTCATTGTAGCTGCTGTTCAGGTGATAAATCTGTGGAGGGTGACGTGCCCGTGGCACAGCCAGCCCTGTCAGGATGCAGAGCGCCTTCTTATTCCTCTAGATTAGGCCGGGGCCTGCACTTGGAGGGAAGCCGCTTCTTCTGACCTCCAGGAAGGGAGTTACCGCGAGGAAGAAAGGATCAATAAAAGTTTTGTTTCAGTCAGGAGGACAGTTCACGCTGTGAATCCTCTATTGTTCCCTGTGACAATGTCAGGCATCAGTGTGGAAAGGGTTTCCTTGGTAATAAATCTGTGCCGGCTCCTTTTTGCTCACTAGGTGCTACACCCATTGTTTTTTACCAAAAGAAAGACCTTGATGAGTAAGGCAGCTTCCCCTTTAAGAGTCATTCTACAGCAGTCTTGCCTACCAACACAATCCGTTTACAATACTGTTATTAGGGATATCAGATTGGTCTGTTTTTCCACTGTGCTGTAATGATGAGAAATCTTTTTAGTACGCTAACTAGCTCAGTTTTCATATTTTTTATGCTTTCGGTGCTTTGAGTTCAGGAGCTGCTCTTCAGTTCTAGTTGTCAGACATATGTAATTAAGACATTCACTTATTTAAAGTGACATTTTAAGAACTTTCAATTTTAGCCACCTCACTCCAAGAAGAAACATTTTAGTAGAATATCAGAATCTAATTTCTAAAAAAATTCACTTGTCATTCATTTGGATTATTTTACTTTACGCCTCTTTTTGTGAAAGTGTCTTTATATCAGTAGCAACAGCGCCATCTAGTGTACAGCAGTGTGTTGCCTGCAAAGCTAAAGGAAACTTGTTTCCAAAGGGGTACACCACTAGGTGGCGATTGCTCTTACTTCTATAAAGATGCTGGCTGATCTAGACTGGGTTACATATTTATGGCAGGTAGCTTCTGAACTCAGGTGGTAATTAGTAGTTGCAATTAGAACCACTCAGAATAATTACTTACTGTTAATATTTTCCTTTTCTTACTGTTCAATAACATATGTCCCTAAAACTGTCCTGTTTATCATAAACGATTTGGCCTTTTCAACAGAACTTAGTAAGGGTAAAAGTCAATGCATTAGCACACAGAAACCACAAGGAAAACCTCAGGATGAGTTTATCTCTTTGTAGTCTGTATGTCTTCCTAAATGAAATGCAGTGGCTAAGCAGTGTCACTTCAAGGGCACACTGTCTTTGTATTGCAGCAGAGGCAGCTACAATGGTATGATAGTTTGACATCCCAATGGCATAAACTAAAACACAACCTATTGCAGTGCTGCATCAGTACCAGCCTAGACTGTACAGTGCAATATTTGCTCTAAATCCATTGTGTTGCTATTGCTGGTAATGCTTTAGTCTGTTAAACAGACTAAAGCATTACCAGCAATAGCAACACAGTCCGATGGTTCCTCATCCTCAGCCATTAGCTCATTATTGTAACCTTCAACCTGTAGGTGAAACTGCCTCTTAATCCCACCTACCTACAGCTTGGAATCACCCATAAGGAGAACTCAAAGAGCGAAGGTGAGCAATTAACATTGAACGCTACAGCAAAGATAATCCCAGAAATAACTGCATATGCTTTCTGTAGGATTGTTTTAGAAATAAAGGCATTTAGGGGTGTTAAGCTTAGTTTACCTCTACTAAACGTTTAGCCTTTCACATGTTTTTAAAACTAAAGTTGACTTAATACACAGGGCCTTGTTTTAGCAGCGTAGAGTTCACTGTGCAGTCATTATATGGGAACTAAAAAGTTTAAAGCATCCCTGTGGCTCGGATAGAGCTCTCAGAATTATGTCTAAATTTGAAGGGCATTAGGTAAACCAGTGTAACCGTTAACCTGTCCCCTGCAACATGGTGCACGCTGGTTAGGCCCCTAGTGAATGTAAAAAATATGGCATTGGTTCAGAGTGTTCTATGTGGAATTTCTTTCACAAATAGTAAGAAATATCACAATTAATCTAAAACTCTAAGCAAAAGAAATACTAATCTATGACCAGCAAGCCTGGTATAAAACAAAATCAGAATGCCAGCATAATTCATAAGCAAAATCTAGTTATGATTTTTGGTCCCGATGAGTGACGCTTCTTGTTTTTACAACTGTAGAACAGACTGAACAGAAGCTACTTGGTGCGCACGGGTTAGGCTTCAAACAAAGGGCAGGATGCTAATCTGTTGAGTATTTAAAAGGGAAAAACACCAAGTTCAAGGGTCAAACACACTCTAATGAGGTCTGGAATGTTAACACCAGAGAACAATGTAGCAAATTGCTTGAACCAGGAACTACAATATTACTGAGGAATGGCCAAAAATGTACCGTTAATTAAAATGTCAAGCTCTAATGTATTTCCCCATCAAGCGATATCACTTAGAGGCTCTTGTGCTCTCAGTTGAGAACAAAAAGCGAGATGTATGCACCGAATGTTCAGTATAAAGAATGGATTGCACGAATGAGGAAGGGCGGCAATCATACAAGCAAACAGAATGTTAGGCTACATAGCCAAAAGCGTGGAACACAAGTCTAAGTTAGTTATTCTAAAGAATAAGCATGTTCGAAAGAAAATATGCAAGTGCAAATGACCAAGCAAGTGTAATATGATCTGAAAACAGATCCTGCAAAAGGGATTTCTTTAATCCAGCATAGTACCAGCGAGCATGTTTTAAAATGAAAACCTAAAACAATAAAAACTACACACTTATATAGTGCATGTCATGGAAAATTATGAAAGTATTTTGTTAGCTACAATCACTTTAGACCCCATTTGGAATACTATAGTTCTGGTCACCCCAGTCCCAAAAACAAAGAATTGCTCTTTAGAAATTACAGAAAAGAGAACTATAGGCAAATCCCATCCCTTACTGTATATACAAGAGTACACAGCTAAAGAAATGAAATCTCTTCAGCGTATAGAAAAATAGATTAAAGGGGAATAAACTGAGATTGAATCCACAATGGTAAAGATAAATATTAAAATATATTTTATATTTTGCTTAGGGACAGAGTTGGACGAGAGGGCATTTTTAACCTGTTGTTTCATTTTGTCCACCCTACTGGACAATACTTCCCAGACAGTGTTTTATTTTAGTTTTTTTATTTCAACAAAGTCAAATGTGCTTGATGTGCCTTGAGCTTGTCATCTTACGCAATGTCTCTTTTTAAAAATATTATTCATAAAAAACATAAAGGTTTTGGTTTCACTCTCAGTGTACCTGAAGTTCTTAAGATTTAGACATGGTTCTGAGAATGCAGGCCACAGGGGTGCCTAAAAGATAAGTTTTTTAATTCATTAAAATTCAACCTGCATTCAAATAGTTAAATAAGAAAATCTGTTTTGTCAAAGGATGCCTTTTGAGAGTGGACTGATTAGACAGATTTCTCCACAAGCTTTCCAGACCGCATGACGTGATCCAATATTTGAAAATAAAAGATAGAAGAGTTGTAACAGTTTGGGATTGCTTTCATACACAGTCTGTGAACTGTGACAGGCTGCCCGCCTCCTGCTCATTTTCCTTTATTGTCTGGTGAGGGAAACTGTTTGGTTTGCAAACCATGCAAAAGCCTATCAGTCATAGTGTTTTACTGTAACGCCAGTATAATACATTTGTCTGGTTTTGCAGGCTATGGGAAGCTAGGCGCTTCCAGTAGTTTTGGTCTAGTGTAGGGGTGTGCTGATACAAGTATTTATTGGCAGGTATTAAATAAATCCATTATTCACTGTGTTGAATTTTCATTGTCAGTTCACTGCCTCAGTACGGCAGTAAAAATGTCAGTGCCGCGTATGAAAGAAAATTTGCTTCTAATCGACTTTTAAAACACTGAGTGCAGAAGTGAATTGCTATTGATTGGTATTCAATTGTAAAGGTGACGGAAGGACAGCTTAATGAATGGATTCATTTAATTCCTGCCGATAAATACTTCTTAAAAGTAATTACAAGCATGAGTGTCTTCAGAACTTCCAGGGTGTGGATCAATTCCACCCCCATTAGTCTGGTTACTGTACTGTTCAGACATATGAACATGTCAAGAAGTTAAATTATAGTTTGTAACTTAACGATACACTTAAATAAATGAAATGTTCAGCACTACAATATGTCTTAACCCAACATAACCAGTTGAAAACCCATGGACAGATACAACCAGGGCTGGTAGAGCTATACCATTGTTGATGGACTTTCAGAGGTATTTTCATCCACATTAAACAAACCGCAGCTCCTAAAAGCATGGCAACACTTGTGTAGGAATGCGTCAGTGAAAAGAGCTTTTCAGCCAAGGTCCTTCTCTCAGCAACCAGTGACAGCTACCTGTCTGTACAGCCTGTCACACGGAGGGCTGTTTGTGGGTGGTGGTTAAAGAGCATCACTTCATTTGACAGCAGTTATTTCTGTAATCCAAAACATCAGCTGTGGGGCTATAGAAAGTAAAAATTAAACCAGTATGTGGCCCAGGGGGACATAACCTAACACTTTGTAAAATTAATGCGATACAAGTTTTTTTTTGGTACAACTGACATAGAAACTAATGTGCTTGGCAGCTGGGGATGAAGTGCAGGGTGGCCAAGAATGACAAGGAAATTAAATATTAATTGGAGCCTAGATGGGTGTATGTGATCAAGGTGAAACTTGTCTCTGTGTGGATTAGATAAGACGGCTTATTAGAAATGACACTGTACTGTCGTACAACACGTGAAAATAATTACCAATGGGTAGTGGTATGTGAATTAGACATCTGGTTAAGTTTTGCTAAAATATATGCTGGTATGGGGTGGTCTACAGAATGTGAAATCCCAGTAACAAAAATAGCCCACCAAGAAGACTGAGGACTGCACTCTTCAGAAGCTGATCATGCACCTAAAAAATACTGTGCAAAACTGCATGTCTGCGTTATTTTTATACATTACTCAAGTATTTAATTATTTTGGAATCATGTTATGGTGTTAGCCATGACTTTTACTTGGGAGCGTTCGGCAGGAGAAAAATAATATGAGGATCTTAGTGAGTATCCAGATAATGCTCCCTCCTGCAACCATGTTGGTGCTTTGATTGAGAATAAGTGGCATATTGGGGGAACAGAAACTGAGCATTGTTGCAGGAGGAAGAATTATTTGGATACACTGTGATGCTCATAAGTGAAGTTCTCTTCCCCCTGATTCTCTTCAGTAAAAGACAGACTGAAGAAATTAATGAAGTGTTAACTAAGAACTTTTTTGCAAATCTTCAACTTAGATCCCAGAAGTGAAAACCAGTGTGCTTTGCAAATATATTTTCGCTAATCTGCCAGTATTTTAGATTTCTAACCCTCCCTGTGCCTTGGCTGGGAAATGATATTCCTCTTGGTTGGGTTGAGGGCTATTCTTGGATGAAACTCTGTCTGCAACCTCAGCCACTGAAAACACAAAGAGCTTATTTTTCACACAGATTTTCTTCTCCAGAGTGCTGTTATAATAAGTGCACCATTTGTTTTTGTGAATGAAAACCCACCAGTCACAAAACAAATTCAAAGAAAGTTGAATTCTACATTTCAGCTGACGCCTTTCTTAGAAATTTTACCTCAGAATTTACTTGCATGACTTCATGGTCATTAAATTCTGTCAAGTTTTGTAACATTGGCAGTTTTATGTATCTTTCACAAGGAGCCTGACAGTGGCATTCTTCTCGCCACGGTTAGAATTGTCAGTAACATGAAAAAGTAGATCACTATGACCTACATCCACTGTGTGATCAATTTTAACCAATTATGAGACACCCAAGATGAATTTCTGACAGGCATTGTAACATCAGAGGGAAAAGAGATGTAAATCTGTCCAGATAAAGATGGGATCCTAACTTATAGCAAGGGATAACTGACCCTAGATGATGAATAACATAGCTCTAAAATGTTATCCTGGGGTCT
Source organism: Acipenser oxyrinchus oxyrinchus (assembly GCA_030684275.1). Taxonomy (NCBI): domain Eukaryota; kingdom Metazoa; phylum Chordata; class Actinopteri; order Acipenseriformes; family Acipenseridae; genus Acipenser; species Acipenser oxyrinchus. Next base: position 4,467,048 of record CM060276.1, read on the forward strand.
GCTACTAGGCTGAGAAGAATGACAGCCCATGTACTGTACTGGGTGTGATCAGCAGAATAAGATACAAACCAGTAAAGAGTAGATCCTGACAAGCCAGGATAGGTCCCCAGGCACTCCAACAGGGTCCAGTGAATACTGCTGAGAGATCCTGGAACACCAAAACAAAAGTGATCCAGAATCAGTAGCCATGAAATGATCATACTCTTACCAGTGGGGTCTCTGTGAACAAATGTAAATCCTGACTGAAATGGTATTTTTACTGAGAAGAACCTGTGCTGCCACCACCTTTCCCAGAAACTTAGCAGCAAATAGTACACTGGATATTGGACAATAGTTAGTGAGGTCATCAGGAGGGAGTGTTGATGGCTGCATAGACCCCAAGATTCTGAAACTCCTAATAGCTTGTGCTTACGAATGGTGATTTTCATCATAAGTAGATCAGCGATTCTTTAGAGATGTTAAAATATAAGGGTGACATACAAACCACCTTCATATAGTCTCTGTATCAGGACTTTGTACCGTACCTCTTGGGCACATGTGTGAGTCTGCAGCAAACAGCCAGATGCTGCTCCAGCTGTGTTTGTTTCAGGGTATGGTAGCGGGGGATTGGCCGGCTGTGGATCTCTGACCGGCCGCTGGGTGTTTGCCGGCAGAGCATATTTATATAAAAGAAGCAGCTGACACATTTGGGACTGATGAGCCAGGAACACATTCCGGGAGACAGTTCTTCTAAATCCTGTTTGGTGAGTGAGAGAACAAGTACCCAGCCACAGCGTGTACAATCAGGATCACCCTTGTGTGAGAATGGCAAATCTAAAATCCCCAAAAAGAATACGGAGGGCGTGTCAGGGAGAAGGTTCTTGCAGCGGGACCTCCCTTTTAGTGGGAGCATCGCTGAGCCAACTGTGTGGAAAACTTTTTCTTGCTGGTTTTTCCCCCACTGTGTTTTGCTTTGCATTTTTGTATGTATTTTGGTTACATTTTGTTTGTGTTTCCCGTCCATGCGCTATACCATTGTTGATATCATGTGGTTCCACCAACATAACCCCACCCTAGGACTTCTGTTGCTGGTACCTAGTGGCTGCTAACTGCAAATATATATTTGCAGATCTTTGATTCAAAGATCTGCAAATTTATATTGTAGATGTCTGTGTGGTGTTGCAGCATCAGTTCTCCTGTCTCTCTCCGTTGTCAGCTGTAAACCCCTCAAAATAATGACATTTTCAAGTTTGATCAAAACTGGATTGTTCTTTTGGTATATGTTAAAATGTAAGGGTGACATTCATACAGCCTCCTTTTATATACTGGGGCTCTGTTATCTGAAACTACAAACAGCTAGCTACATTAATTGAGACGGTGGGCTTACATATAACAAGTTTTCAGAACAGCAAGGGGACGATCATATCTATCTATCTATCTATCTATCTATTGCTCTTACTATATACATATATATCTAGACATAGGTATTGCTATTATCTATATATATATATATATATATATATATATATATATATATATATAGTGAGCAAGTGTCCCTAGAAAATGGATAGAATTTTGGGGTGCCACTTGGTTAGATGACTTGCCCATTACAATCTATTTGCATAATTTATTCAGGGAAATCAAGATATTTAGCAAGGCTCTGGGTAAAACAGACAACAAATTGTCCCACCTCCAGTCATTCTGCATGTACTCATCTGGTCCAGAAAGAAGGTGGTATACATACAAGTCTGAAAAATGTGGCGACACAAAAACATCATTCAATACATTCCACATCAAAAAGATTTGCATGTTAAAGAAAGACGATAGAATAGGCCTGAATGACAAGACATATTCAAATTCAGAAGTCTCAGTAATATTATACACAAGGTCACATTTCCTGAAATAAAGTAAAGCAATCCAGGTTTTTTCGCCATTACGTGTGGTCTTTGAAGATGCTGCAGCCCTTTGCATTGTTAGTTTTCTGATTTGAATCTGATTGCAGTCACAGTTGCCGAGGTAACCAACACAAAGAAGCCCCGCATCTTGGAAATAACTAGCAACAGATGCTGCTTTGACCTCAGCTACTTCCTGGAAACGCAAATTTGTCAAAAAAAAAAAAAAAAAAAGATTAGTGCGAGGATGGTTCATTTCGACACGGGGAACAAAGCTGAGGTTCGATGTGTGTTTTAGCTTGTCCTTTTAATTCTCCTGATAAATTCTAGGAAAACAGACAAGGGATTTCCCTAAAAATAGGGTGGCATGCCACTTTGATCCCACTTATTCACCCATACATGTAATATTAGGATGTTATCCCCATACAAATGCACTCTCTGGTTAATGCATGCCTGTTTTCAGATTTAATGTAGTGGTAAAATCCCTTCTTGCGTTCTTGCATGCTGCTAAGGATGTGTTGACAATAGCTTGCTGCATTATAATGGGAATAATCAGGGTACTGCCTGTTTATTCAGTGGCGTGACTGCAGCTAATCATTCTTACTCTCATTGAGGTGTCAATTATGTTACGACAGGGAGCATCTACACAACTAATACTCTGTGAATTTTAGAGAGTGCCTTGATTTAGATTGCAATTGAAATACACTGAGTTAAAACTAAAGAAACATCTTGTAAAATAATTAGTTATCAGGTATGAGAAATCAAGAGATCACTGTTGAGGATTTGACAAACTGCCAGTACATCTCGTCTTGTGTATAGACAACACTGTTACGTTTAATAGTAGTTCATGAGTACAATCCTCTTTAAGTTACAATGTTGTTTTTAGGGGGTCTCATATTGTAACAGAAATCATTTCACACAGTTGGAGCAACCAGAACCTCTTTTTGCCAGAACTCACACACGACATTTGAAGTAACATGTGTGTCTGTGTTTCCATGGTTACCATAGAGTTCCTTCAGCTTTTCCTTAATAGAAGACTCAATGGACCATATTCACACAATATTTACCCCAAAGTTTGTATTGTTTTGGTAAGTGTTGCAGCATTAACTAAGGCTAACATAGGGGCTCTTAAATTAACCTCCTGAGTTAGTTATTTGAAGCTTTTAACATCAATGTTTCGCTCTCTTTTTTAGAGGACACATTGCGTAAACGAAGCACTTGGGTAAAGCTAGCATGACCAGATTTCCAAAGCTCATGTTTAACTACATGTTACATATATACTGCTACTGTTACTCTTCATTTCTATCATTTGGATTCTTTTAATTTAGTATAGTAATCTCTATGAAAAAGGGGACGGTCCCAGTAATGCCAGGTCTGGTCACCCTAGGTACAGGCTATGTGGATATACTGTAGCAGTGGCGGCTGGTGGCCAAAAAAATGGGGAAGCAGAAAAAAGGCAGAGGGCTTGGGGTCCCCTTAAGACCCCAGCAGCAGAAGAATTGCATTATTGTATTCTGACAAGTGTCATATTATTATTATTATTATTATTATTATTATTATTAGTTTATTTGGCAGACGCCTTTATCCAAGGTGACTTACAGGTGTTTCAGGTCAGTACAGGGTTACAATGCAAGCTTAATATTTAAATACAGTGTTGTTTACAGTAAGTGCAAATAATGCTACTAAAATACAATATGAAATAGGAAGCTACAAGTTAGGATTACAACAGGTTACATCTACAATGACATATTAGTAGTGCAATAGTGCAAGGATGGTGCATCAGCTGAGGATCCAGTAACATTGTGCGTAAGTCAGGCAAGTCCTGTGCATAGTAGGATGGATAGACCAAGAGATCTACAAGTGCAGTCTAAACAGGTTTTACCTAGACAGAGAAAAGGAAACATAGTCCTTCATAGTTTATTCTAATAAATGTAACTGTTACACACTGCCAGCATATGTTTAAAATGCACTGTATACAACAGGAATATAGCATTTAGATTTCAAGACCAAGTCACTAACATACTTTGCATAAAATATTTTGAAAACAAAGTTGTTACAACTTTGTGTTATTTTTTTTTTACAAATATAGATGCTCAGTAATCGTATCCTGCTAAGCATTGAATGGCAAAATAACGCACAATACTTTTCATTGTAGTTCTCAAACTTAACAGACCGATAGTAATAAAACAAATTAAAAAAAAGTTTGCACAGTACAGAGTTTGAAGGACTGGCTCAGCGAGAATGGAAATACCCAAACGGCAATGAACAGTGAATAAGCAAGATTTAAAAGAACCAGGCTTTCGCTGTCCGATCAGTGGTTCTGACTGGACACTGTACAGATTCCCTTAAATTCAAAATTCCTGAAAACCGGACAGTTGGCAACCCTACTGTGCAGGTAGGAGTTTATAATGGAGGCTTTGTCTCCCTGAGGCAAAACTCTTTCGGTTCCTCCAATTAAAACCTGTGCTCAGATCATGTCATCTGCTACCGCTAGTGCTGTGGTTAATAGCAGATCGGAGTTCATAACTGAGACTTGCCTCCTCTGAGGAAAAAAACCTCTCTGGGCTCCAGAATTGCTGTTAATATAGGAATGTTGACTCTAGCGTTTAGGTTAAAATGTCATTTTTTTCTTATATTAATTTTATCTTGTTTTATTGAGCATTATAATATTACAATGCTACACAACAATATATAATAGGAAAACATCACCAGGACAATCGCTTAAAGTTTGCAAAACAGCATTTAAATGATGGATATGAGTTCTGGTCAAAGGTTTTGTGGAGTGATGAAACAAAGATCGAGCTATTTGGTCAAGCTGATAGTCGTTACGTTTGGAGAAAGTCTGGTGAGGCATACAAAGAAAAGAACACCATACCTACTGTTAGCATGGAGGTGGTAATATCTTTCTGTGGGGCTGTTTTTCCTCTAACGGCACAGGACATTTAGTTTCAATGCATGGTAAAAAGGATTCTATAGCATACCAAAAGATAATGCCCAATCATCTGAAACCCTCCGCTACAAGCGCAAATGGACGTTCCACCACAACAACGATCCAAAGCACACATCAAAATCTACTTCAGAATGGTTAAAGAAGAATAAAATCAAGATTTTGGAATGGCCTAGTCAAAGTCCCAATCCAAATGCGATTGAGAATCTTTGGTATGAGCTGAAGAAGGCTGAATGAAATGGAACAATTTTGCATTGAATAATGGTCAAAAATCTAAAGAATCATGCCAAAAGCTCATTGACAAATATCCTATCCTAATGAAAGGTGAGTGACAATGGCTACAGTGAGGCACGGTGCCACTCAGCTCTCCAAACCAAAGTGCTCATTGTGGGGTGGTTTATGATTTCAACACAGGCCAGGTGAAAAGATTAAACAGCTGTGACACTTTGCCCCCGAATGTTGTACCATTATGAGCTGTCTTCATCCAGAAATATCCAAAAGCAGATACATGTTTAGCTCAATGCTGCATAACATATTATTTCCCGTTTCTGCCTCTTGTTTGGTTTGTCTGAACCACTGACGCACTGATTTATACAAAATACCAAGAATGTCAAAATGATTCATTCAGTTATTCTGATCAGATATTAAAAAGAGATTTTTGGATACTGGCTGCTGAAAGTGGAAGCCAGCTATTTGAATGGAGATCAGAGTGAGTGTTTCCAAGCCATACAAAGTAAGAACAGTCAGTACCCATAACCTCACAGAGGTGCAGTCTGTATTCCAACGAAGAAAACAACTCCAACTGTGAGGACAGCTATTAAAAATGTGAAATCAGGGTTACTTTGTGGAAAACAAAAATCAGTGTAGGTATGTTAGAAGACATGCTCTATGGAAAAGAGTTGTGAAAAGAATGTCACATTTTAATTCAGTTATTAATCACTGTGTTCGAAATGTTGTTACCAGTACTACTAATGATGTTTAAACAACAGGTGGGGCAGCTGATTCTTTTTGTATATAATGATTAAAGATAAAATGAGCCTGGTGGTCTCAACTAGTCTCATAAAACACCATGCAACTCCTAACAATCAGCAGTCTCTGGTAAAAGAGCAGCTTGGTGTGCATATGAAATATCACAGTTATCTTAGTTGTATTCCTGTTGTTGCCAGATTTACTTTGTGTCAATTTCTGTTTTAGTCATTAGATCCGGTTTACAGCCTCAATGTAACCTCAACAGGGTTCTCTGGGTACTTCTAGTACACCAGAGTGTAACCATTAACCTGTCCCCTGCAACATTTGTCCCTTGTCTTTACAGAGCACAATATTACATTTGCAAACAAACAAACAAACAAACAAAAAATACTGAGACAAAAGCTTTTCTATGTTTAATTCCCAATTTAATGGATAATAAAGAATGGCGCAGTAAACACTCACTTCAGTCCAGCAAAACCCTAATTGCTGTTGGTATAACCCATTTCCTTGCCTTGTTATCGAATTGAACAAGCTCTAGAGTGCCTGTAGTGTTGTATCCCTGTGGCCTGTTTCCAAGGCTTTTGCAGAGAGATAACGTTCTCCCTTTCATGTTTGTAGGCTATTTAATGCTGCAATGCCTTTTGTTCCTGTTGATCAGAACTGGCTAGCGGAAACAATCAGAATATCTGAAGAATACTTTGGCTGCATGATATCACAAAATTGTGGAAACATGCGCCATTAAACTCAGATGCTATCAATTATTTATCAGGCTTACGTGAGGGATATTAACTATTAACTCAGTGTAGAAGCCAAATACGGAAATAACCAGCACACAATAAACACATGTAAATAATAGATTCTAATACAAGACTGGAGGATAATAAGGGTATATTTTTATTGTAAATTACATTTTGACAATGTTAAGGTTCAAGGCAGTGACTAAATGAGTTTCAATGGGAAGGCAGTGGCATTACAATGCATACTGTTGCTGTATTGCTACGGAAGCATATAGCTGCCATGTAGAGCAAACAAAAAAAACAACATGATTTTACGAGATAGTTCTTTCGTTATAACATAAATATTATTTCTGTTTACACAAGATAATTATGCTAATTATTTAAATTTGCATGACATAATAATGTTAATTCTTTCCGTTTTCACAAGATAATTATTACATTAAAACGGGATAATTATCTTATATAAACGGAAACAAACCACAATTTGTCAGGCTTCAGAACATCACGCAGACGTATGCACAATTAACATGCATGCCATTGTAGACATAATCCTAGTTCATACTTTATTTAGTAGTATTTATTTTGCACTTACTGTAAACTATACTGTATTTAAATTTTAAGCTTGCATTGTAACCATGCACTGCCCTGTAACTAGGGTGACCACCCACCCCTAATTGGATGGGACAGTCCCTAAATGTAAAGATCAAGTCCCGTCCCGAGTAAATGCCTTTGGGACAGAATTTGTCCCGATTCCTAGACACAGTGCAATCTTACAGTTTAGTGCCACAGTCAAACCATAGCATATCTGTTTGGAGCAAGCCCGCCCCTGCCGCATAATAATGCCTTACACAGCCATAAAATGATTGACACATTGGATTGCCAATCTAAGACATAAAACTATCATGTGACTTTTTACACTCACATCACCTGTTCCCCAACAGCCTGACACTGATCTGCTTTCGTGACAGCAAACAAAATACAATTCATAGAATATTTTAATTTCAGTGTTTTCTTTCTTTATGCGATATGGCTGACTCTAAAAGTTGAAGTGACACTGATAGTGATACATCAGTAAAGAAAGGAGTACCCTATAAGGTCAAGAAAAAAGGAAGCACATGTGCAAATTCAGGAAGGAATGGCTTATTTTGAAAAGGTGGTCACCCTACCTGTAACAGAGTAAGTCACCTTGGATAAAGGCATCTGCCAAATAAATAAATAGCTGAATAAATAAACAATGCAATATTTCACTAACACAAGTAAATGCATAAATCAGGAGAGACTGTCACGCATGGCTGATGTAGTAAACAAATGTCCCACTGTAGGTAATTTATAAACCCACGAGATTACAAATCAGAGATTACAGCTTGCCCAGGCCTACAATCTCATAATTCATTGCAGAGAAGACATTTCTAAGGAAACAAATAAAGTGAGATCAAAACGAATTTATATAAAAAGGATAAAAGAATGGCAAGACGAAAGAGTGATTTTGGTTGGTTTGATCGCGACAGGTTCTATATAGTACTATATCACACTGTGAGATTGTTATTGATTGCTACTCAATAACTGTAAACAAGGGAACCAAGGGAATGTTTTTTTTCTTTGTGTGTGTGTGTTGAGTAATTAAGTTTTATTCAATTTAATCAATAGGTAAAAACTACAAACTTCTTAAAGGGAATTACTTGGAAAACACGAGAATTGGCACACCCTAACTATAGTTTTTTTTTCCATTTTTGCTACATATCCCAAGGTTTTGTAGTTAAGCATTTAAAAACTAAAAGTACTGTAGAAAAGTACTGTAGACTGGCCTATCAACAAGTTTTGTTTTCTGATGCGTGCACAGATGGCCAAACAATGGAAACATTTTCTAAACAGACACCAGTAAATTATATTCAACATATATAAGCATGATTGTGGAGCGCTACAGGTTTAATATTTGCATTTTTAGCAGTTTACATTTGTGTGTGAGGAATGGTTAGGTGGCATACTAACTTTTCACCTCTAGTGGACAGAGTTTCAGTCTTAGATCACAAATTCATTTGGTGCTTTAAACACAGCAGAATTGTTTTAAACCACTACATAAACTGTAAGCAATTGGCACTGGGCCCTTTTGCAGACACAAAAGGAGAGGCCTGGGATTAAATTTGCATGGAGGCTGAACCTCTTCCTCCCCCCCTGGGCAGAGTTATGGCATAGTTATGGGGCAATGTGTGGAAGTTGCTAGTGCCTTGACCTGTGGATTAATAAGAAGGGCTTGAGTCTCAGGCTGGCATTTCTGCACCGTTCATGAGCAAAGCATTTCCTTATTTCATCCAGTTGGCTAAAACGTGAATGTTGAAAGGTTTGAGCCAATTACAGAAATACTGCTTTCCACAGTAGTGGCAAAATGTAAGTAAACCTTGACCTGGGTTACTGTAGTGTTGTTGTCTGGTTGGTGTTGTTTTGTGTGTTTCAGGGTGTCAGACTATTGGCGAGGTTTAGCAATATTTGGGCCCTTATTCAAAAAGCTTTACCTCATGAAATTAGTCAAAGAGTGCCAGTTTATCTCCTCACCAGAGTCATTTGTTACTGACAGTTTATTGTTACAATATGAATTGGACAGTTTTCAGTTGGATGAATTGCTGAAGTGTGATTTAAATGTTAATTGCTACAGGCACATGCCATAATCCTTACACATTTGGGACAGTGCTACTTAACACCACATGAAAGGAACTTGCATCAGCCACCAAACATGGTTAGTATTACATTTTCCAATCTGAAAAAAAAAAACTCTTCAGCTCTTCCACTAAGGCACAGAAAACTGCAGTAGCACAGAAGTACAGTAGTACAGAGTGGGCCAAAGTATATTGTAAACCTGGGAGTAAAGGGCCTTGAATATTTGTTTGTTTGCGTAATTATGGTCTTTTCCTTAAACTGTATTTTTGTCACATATTGTGCATCTGTAGATGGATAATTGAAAGGCACTAGGCAGATATATTTACTGTAAGGAGGTGAAAAAATGATATTACTTGGGAAGAAAGTGATGGGTAGTGCTATTGTCTACTATTCCACTCTCCTTTCGTAGGTCTTCCAATGCCTCTTCTTTCAATAATAATAATAATACAATGAAAACATGCCAAATAACTACATTATTAGTAGGTTAAGAACCTAGAGTTTCATTCGTGAAAAGCATTCATACCATCCAATTTCCTTCCCAACGTTGACTTTAAGATGTTGGCTACATTTTTGCTTGAAGCTGTCCTTGCCTTTATGTCGTCTTTGGACCTGACTAGTTTTATACAGTCTAGGCTCCTTTATCAACCTAAAAATCACTCCTCAACACACTGGTTGTGTGGTCCAGTGGTTAAAGAAACAGGTTCAGTTTACACTGGTTCAGTGGTTAAAGAAAAGGGCTTGTAACCAGGAGGTCCCCGGTTCAAATCCCAGCTCAGCCACTGACTCACTGTGTGATCCTGAACAAGTCACTTAACCTCCTTGTGCTCCGTTTTTCGGGTGAGACGTAATTGTAAGTGACTCTGCAGCTGATGCATAGTTCACACACCCTAATCTCTGTAAGTTGCCTTGGATGAAGGTGTCTAAAAAAAGACAGAGTTCTGATCCCATGAGATGCAGCTACAAAAATAGTTCAGTGGGCGCCCTCCATTCCCACGACCAAGACGATTTCTCTTTACACCCAGGAACTCGAGAGTGGATGTCTGTGAGCACAAAGGCCTGCCCTGCTAGTGTCTGCTTGAGCTTATGACACCTGGCCACTAGGGTCCGCTGTATCGTGAAAGTGGATGAACAGCCCCTGCAGGTGTTGCCTCCCGCCAGAGCTCCTCCAGAATCCCCAGCTAAGACCGGCAACTTTGCACAGCCAGGATGGAAAACCTGCAGTCCACTCACTGACTGTATGACTGCCTCTGCTCACCACACAGCCCTGCTTTTATCAGGTGAGCCACTTGGGGACACCCTGAGTTATTATTCTTTAACCATATTTGTACATAATTGAGCAGTGGTTTTTTGTGTGTTACTTAGTGAACTAAACAAAGCACCAGCTCTTGAAGTAATGGATGTGTATTTAAATGCTTTTACACAAAAAAAAATAAACACCATACAGGATTTATTTACTCCTTTCTCCGATTGTTTCCCTTATAGTAATTGAGTTTCACAGCAACTTTGAAGCATATATTACAAGTATGTAGTTAATTGTTTTTTTCAGTTTGGAAATTTGATACTGCAATACCAGTGCTAATGACTGAAAGGTTATAAATGTTAGAAGCTAAAATAGACTTGACACACTTTAAGCGTGACGTTATAATTTCAGATTATAATATATACAGCACCAATTTATTTTTTTGGCACAAAGTCAATGCTTTTTTAACTGCACAGCTCTGACTCACTAATAAATATTGTTTATTAATGTCATTTGATATTTTTTCTTTCTTGCAGAAAAGTTAACGGTTTTTCATTCTTGGATTAATTGAGGGAAGTGACATTGTTATCCGAAATAACATTGCGTATTTGGAGCAGTTAAAAAAATCTAAACAAAAATGAAATAAAATAATGCTTTATCTGTAAACCAGCTATTTGAATGTGTACTGAATGTTCATAGTTGGCCATATAGCCCCTGGTAATTTCCATTTCAAAACATACTGGCAGATTTTTTTAATTTAATGAAGAATTCAAAGTAGTTGTACAAACATATGGAAAGCAAGGATACATTTTTGGTTTTGCAAAATTAATGTCGATATTATTATTTTGTGTGAAAATGTTATTGTATTTAAAATATATATATATATATATATATATATATATATATATATATATATATATATATATATATATATATACAGTACTGTGCAAAAGTTTTAGGCAGGTGTGAAAAAATGCTGTAAAGTAAGAATGCTTTCAAAAATAGACATGTTAATAGATTTTATTTATCAATTAACTAAATGCAAAGTGAGTGAACAGAAGAAAAATCTAAATCAAATCCATATTTGGTGTGACCACCCTTTGCCTTCAAAACAGCATCAATTTTTCTAGGTACACTTAGCAAAGTCAGGGATTTTGTAGGCATATAGTCAGGTGTATGATTAAACAATTATACCAAACAGGTGCTAATGATCATCAATTCAATATGTAGGTTGAAACACAATCATTAACTGAAACAGAAACAGCTGTGTAGGAGGAATAAAACTGGGTGAGGAACAGCCAAACTCAGCTAACAAGGTGAGGTTGCTGAAGACAGTTTACTGTCAAAAGTCATACACCATGGCAAGACTGAGCACAGCAACAAGACACAAGGTAGTTATACTGTATCAGCAAGGTCTCTCCCAGGCAGAAATTTCAAGGCAGACAGGGGTTTCCAGATGTGCTGTCCAAGCTCTTTTGAAGAAGCACAAAGAAACGGGCAACGTTGAGGACCGTGAGACGAGTGGTCGGCCAAGGAAACTTACTGCAGCAGATGAAAGACACATCATGCTTACTTCCCTTCGCAATCGGAATATGTCCAGCAGTGCCATCAGCTCAGAACTGGCAGAAAACAGTGGGACCCTGGTACACCCATCTACTGTCCGGAGAAGTCTGGTCAGAAGTGGCCTTCATGGAAGACTTGCGGCCAAAAAGCCATACCTCCGACGTGGAAACAAGGCCAAGCGACTCAACTATGCATGAAAACACAGGAACTGGGGTGCAGAAAAATGGCAGCAGGTGCTCTGGACTGATGAGTCAAAATTTGAAATATTTGGCTGTAGCAGAAGGCAGTTTGTTCGGCCAAGGGCTGGAGAGCGCATACGAATGAGTGTCTGCAGGCAACAGTGAAGCATGGTGGAGGTTCCTTGCAAGTTTGGGGCTGCATTTCTGCAAATGGAGTTGGGGATTTGGTCAGAATTAATGGTCTCCTCAATGCTGAGAAGTACAGGCAGATACTTATCCATCATGCAATACCATCAGGGAGGAATCTGATTGGCCCCAAATTTATTCTGCAGCATGACAACGACCCCAAACATACAGCGAAAGTCATTAAGAACTATCTTCAGCGTAAAGAAGAACAAGGAGTCCTGGAAGTGATGGTATGGCCCCCACAGAGCCCTGATCTCAACATCATCGAGTCTGTCTGGGATTACATGAAGAGAGAGAGGCAACTGAGGCTGCCTAAATCCACAGAAGAACTGCGGTTAGTTCTCCAAGATGTTTGGGCCAACCTACCTGCTGAGTTCCTTCAAAACTGTGTGCAAGTGTACCTAGAAGAATTGATGCTTGATGCTGTTTTGAAGGCAAAGGGTGGTCACACCAAATATGGATTTGATTTAGATTTTTCTTCTGTTCACTCACTTTGCATTTAGTTAATTGATAAATATAATCTATTAACATGTCTATTTTTGAAAGCATTCTTACTTTACAGCATTTTTTCACACCTGCCTAAAACTTTTGCACAGTACTGTATATATATATATATATATATATATATATATATATATATATATATATATATATATATATATATATATATATAATTACAAAAAGCTGATTATTTTGAAGTTCAGTTTTTCATATGAAGCTATAAAAATGCAGACACTCTTGTTAAATCCACTGCACAGCTGGTATAGTTAATGTAAAATGCCAAAATGACATATTTTATGAATCATAATATCTGTAAATAACACACATTTTAACTTTAAAAAACCAAAATGAACATGAAGCCGTTTTAAAGACTTTCTGAATGTTTTCTAATGTGGAAGTTTTTTTTTTAATGCAGGTGAGGGAAGTACAGTATATCTTCACTATAACAAACCCTTCTTATAACAAACCCTTCTTATAACGACCCACCGTTTTTAATGATCCCAACAGCAAGAACCGATTTTTTAGAACGATCACATACAGGATCGACCAGGACACAGCGATCTCAGTACTGACTGACACTGAGCTTTCTCCAGTGGGAATGTGTTATTCTCTCAGTGAACACAAACACCATGGTTGACTAATTCAAACATAACCTATTGTAGGGCTTCAATAGTAAGTAATCTTCATAATTTAAAGTGGGCTTTTCTTCATTATTCTGATGCAGCAAATTGAAAAACCCTATTATAGTGAACACCCAAGAGAGCATTTCTCCAGGTCCTATGGGAGTTTGTTATAGTGAAGTCAGACTGTATGTATTCTTGAAAGACAACAACATTACAGATTTAGAATTAATATGTTAGATACATGATAAGGATATTCTATGAGGCAGTTAACATGGATGCTGGTATTTATTATATAATATTAGTTTGAATTAAAGAGTAAGTAGCAGGGTTCCGAAAAATATAACGTTACAACTGTTTAAATAATGTACCTGTAATTTCTCTTTTCATTGTTAACATCCTGACAACTTTTTACACTTTTAACTTTAAAGTCTGCTTTTCAAAATGGCTGCTCTAATGCACTGGGGTTTGAGATCTGTCCTCTAAAGCAGTGGTTCCCAACCCCAGTCCTAGGCACCCTGTGTCTTCTGGTTTTCATTCCAACAGAGCTCTCAATTACTTAACTAGTTTGGGAACCACTGCTCTAAATCACTGCAGGAAGAGTGATTAAAACAAAACAAGTGTTCTGCCTTTTGTGCTCTGCATCGCATCATTGATCGTTATTGCTGTGTTACCTGTTTGACAGTGTGGGCAATAATCCTTACACTATCAGTGCACTAGAGTGGCCGAGTGGCCATTTTGGAAAGAGCTTTGAAACAGGTTTTAAAGTTGTAAAAAGCTGTCAGGATGTTAACAATAAAAATAAACATTACAGGTACATGTAACGCTATATTTTTGGAACCCCTCTACTTACTCTTTAAGTTTTAAGAACAAACAATATAAACAGATGATTCTATTGTGTTGTTTTAAAAGATCCTTCCTGTAATTTTAATTTTCATATAAACTTTAGTGCTGTAACCAGAGGTTTGTATATTTGTCTGATTCAGCAGTCTCCTCTGTAGTAATTAGATTGTTTAATTATTTCTTGTATTTTAAACCAAATGAAGCAAATGCTGTTTTATACAGCTGTATTCAAAGATTATGCATGATTTACATGTCTTTCTAATCTGCAACATCCAAACTCTTACTTTTCATTTCTGCTGAATATTTCATATGCAAGTCTTAATTTCCTCAATTATACAAGAACCCTGCGCTTGTTACACATAGCTGGCTAACACAAGCAGTGACTTTCACTGCTCTGCTCAGAGACCATGACTGGAGACCTGTTCTGTACAACTGCTTATTAGCTTCTGTTTCAGCAGGTCTGACCAGGCTTTTCCTGCTTAAGCAGAGGGTGGCCCTCATTACTCACAATCCGGATGCAGAGTCATTAAGCAAAGACGGCAATGTCTCCTGAGCTGCCAATGATAGACCTCAGCACAGCCTGCAGCCCGAAGCAGAGCCCCATTTCCACTTAGCACCTTCTCAAGTGGCAGTATATTACATGGGACACATACACGCTAAGATTAATAGCCCTTCTAAAAAATAAAATACAAAGAAAAACCTCTTTCAGTTTGTCTCCATATTGTAGCTTTAAACCAAGAGTGCAGTATTTATGTCCACTGCCATTTAAAAGTTAAAATAAAAGCATGACACATTTAACCATTAACGATTTTAACAATATTTCTAAATAGTATGTGGTGAACCGTGTACAATCTGTCATTTTGATTGTCTGACAGGGACTTAAAATGAAACTAATAGTGACAGAATTGTATCATACAATGTACAGTCTGCCATCAACTTTCATTAAGACTAAAAAGATCTGTTTGTTTTACAGGGTCTGGTTTTCTTATGAAAATGAACTAATGTGTTTATGATAGTTTTGTGAATCACAGAAACATGGTAAAAACGCTGGTAAATAATGTTATTTTGTTTATACTGTATCATCCATATACATTAGCTTCCAATATGAGTTCCCCTTTATAGTTAACAGGACAGAACCATAGATAGAAAGATAGCTTAAGAAATCTGCTGAGCATGAGTAAAACGCAACCTTCATACAAAATTCAGGTAACCTCTGCAGCCGAACACAGAGTACACATACTAGACTTATGTAGACATTGCAGAATTGTCTGGGGAAGCAGTGGTCGGTCTAGATAAATCATTCTCAAAGTATCAACCACAATCACTGAGCACAGATATACAGGATAGCAAAGTCAAGGATAAACACTGAAATGTTCCAACATTTGTTTCTTCTATTTATTTTTGTCTGTGTTGTTTTCTCAGGATTGAAATGCATCACTTGATATTACCCAAGCAAGTTTGAAATGCGGTGCATCAGCTGAAAGCAATTTACTATGAAGCACAGCTGCCAGCAGGATAAGAGTTCCCTTCGTTCGTTTACTTTGAAATGCTTTTTAAAAGCCAAAATACACAAGGCAGCCAAATTGCTGACATGTGTGTGAAGGGTACCAAAGCCCTGCATTCTTTCATGCCCCTCTATGCAAAATTCACCATTGTTTATTTAAAGAGCGCAGAACACTTTAGCGCTATTAAGAAACATGTCTTATAGTAAACTAAAAGTTTTCTCACAGCGAAACATTCTCAAAGGTTTATTTTTTGTTCTCAAAGTTATTTTAGTTTTAACTCACAAACTTCTGCAGTCACAATCGTGAAAGAGTGTGTGCTGTTGAGCTGTGGATGGTAAGGGCCTATCAATAAAAGCAAATATGGAAGTTCTCGGCTTGTTTGTGTACAGATTGGAAACCTGGTCCCTGGTTTCCGATAGGCTGTCGTGGCATCCATCAAACAAAAGTGTAGCTTAACACTGAAAGAAAAATGTTTTCTTTTCATTTGAGCATTTATATATTAACTGACAGCAGTATTTCAGTGACATAATACTGAATATAATAAGAAGAAGAATCGCACTACTGTAATTCTCTTTTATTATTACACTGTATTTTTAATTAGAAAAAGATTCTTATTTCAATAGTATTTGTCTATAATAAGATACACCTGAAAATCTTTCAAATATTAAAATGAGGACCAATTTCCAAAGCCAAGAACATTCTTTATTTGCAACCAGGTAAGAAATGTGTTATAATTTTAATATTATTTGAGTGTAAGCAGTGGCAGTGTAAGCATCCTGTATATAGGATGCTTACACTGGTCCAGTGGTTAAAGAAAAGGGCTTGTATCCAGGAGGTCCCCGGTTCAAATCCCACCTCAGCCACTGACTCATTGTGTGACCCTGAGCAAGTCACTTAACCTCCCTGTGCTCCTTCTTTCGGGTGAGACGTAATTGTAAGTGACTCTGCAGCTGATGCATAGTTCACACACCCTAGTCTCTGTAAGTCGCCTTGGATAAAGGCGTCTGCTAAATAAAGAAGTAATAATAATATGTGATATTGAATAGGGTGCTGAACAATACAAGCTGATATCCACTCCCTGAGATGTCAGAACCTGTCCTGGAATGGGGTGAAAACATTGAACTTTATATATTATATAAACACATTTTCCTAATACACATTTTCCCCAAGGTTATCCTATGCAGTTACCATAGCTTACCATTGTTTGACATGTTTTTAAAATATGTTTTCCCATAACTCTCTGGGCTTTGCAATGCTTTCACTATTCTTTTTTTCTCTTTTGAATGGTTTTACTCTTAGAAACTTTTATAAGGGACAAAAGTATCACTGTATAAACTTCCACAAAATACATCCTGTTAATGTGCTAATCGACTATATAATTATTATTATAGCTCATAACTTGTGAATGACTTGTTGGATTCATTTGAAAATCTGTATAAGCCTAGAAAGAAAAACAATGAATAGTTCTCTGTGCATACTCATGTGTGCACATTGGAACTATTTGCCACATTAGGCAAACACCCTTCCAGCCTACATTGATACTAGACAGAAACAGATTTTCTTCTTTGTATATGTACTGTACAGCGAAGTCTAAGTACTTAAATCGCTGCCTGACAGCTGCCAATAACACCTACAACCACCTCCCTCCCCAATTTAATAAACAAAGCAGTTCCTATAATGTAAAGTCTGTGTTAAACCGAGGAAACGTCTTAGTCTGGAAGTATCTCTTTCAGTGTCAGATGAGAGAAGATATAGCTGTAATTCCACCAAGGGGGTCTGCATTGTCTGTGGTGTGAGATATGTGCTGCTGGTGTACTGCTAAAGAAGCTGTTGTGACCTTAATCTTTAAAAACCTATCAAAATAAAACAAGCTAAGGAAGATGCAAAAATAGATTTGAAACCTCAGAAATACTTATTATAAAGTGGTGAGTTGCTCCAAAAGCCCTTTTAATTCCTTTTTTATATACCTTACCTAAATCTACAGTGTTTGCTTCAGTCATTCTGAGTGGTTCTGGGTTCTGTTGCTTCTGTATTGAAGTTATAAAATGTTTTTCTTGAAACTGGCTTTACCTGGCTCTGAGCTTGTCTGGAGAATCCTGTGGGCTTTGACCAAATATTCTGCTTCCTTCCATTCAAATCATGTGACAATATGACCTTTCAACTCTTCCAGCCCCACCTACTCTACATATACCATATTCCTTCAATTTAAGATGCCCTTGAATTTAAGATGCAGCTCAAATTTCCCACCCTCAATTTGAGGAAAAATAAAACATCAAACAGAGATGCATTTACAAAGATCCAACCTCAATTACGCATTGAAGAAAATGACGTATGGAGGCAGTTTGCAGCCGTCTGCTGTTACACAGAACATTACAGTTATGTGCTGCTTTTCATTTCCAGTCGTTATTACTCGCACCTGTTTTTCTCCCTTTGAACTGTGAACTGTGGTATTCCTTGGCATGTCGAAAAACACTGAAGTTGTAAAAGCTTCTCTTCGACTTCCTCAGGAAGCTAAAATGGAAACCTGTATGTCATGGATGATTCGAGATCAGGCAGTGATGTTTCTGTTCGTCTTTTCTCGGCAGTCAGTCACGTTGCTTTTTGTGTACTGGGGTAGACACGTCTTTTATTGCCAGTTTTAATACATGCATCATTATACTGTACTCGAATTTAAGATGCAGGCCATTTTTGAGAAGAAAAAATTGCTTTAAAAAGTGTGTCTTAAATTCTACAGGATGCTGTGTGGTCCAGTGGTTAAAGAAAAGGGTTTGTAACCAGGAGGTCCCCGGTTCAAATCCCACCTCAGCCACTGACTTATTGTGTGACCCTGAGCAAGTCACTTCACCCCCTTGTGCTCCGTCTTTCGGGTGAGACGTAATTGTAAGTGACTCTGCAGCTGATGCATTGTTCACACACCCTAGTCTCTGTAAGTTGCCTTGGATAAAGGCGTCTGCTAAATAAACAAATAATGTAATACTTGGGTTCGGTTGGGGCAAAGAGGCCATTGATCTTCAGTCCTTGTGATTGGTATGTGAGTAAGAAGTTAATTGCATTGGGGTTTCAATTGCGATTTAAAAACAACAATAGAGAATAAAAACAGTTGACACAAGCATGCATCACAGCATGACTTGCTTGATTTTGGGGCCTTTTGGGGCACTCTACGGCCAAGCCCCTTGGAGAGGTTGAAAATGAGGTGGAGACTGGGAGGAGGAGGTAGACTTAATAGCAGGGCACTGACTGTGATTTACTTGGCTTCAATACTATTGGCAAATTTACAGGGCAGCAGTGTGGAGTAGTGGTTAGGGCTCTGGACTCTTGACTGGAGGGTCGTGGGTTCAATCCCAGGTGGGGACACTTGAGCAAGGTACTTTACCTAGATTGCTCCAGTAAAACCCAACTGTATAAATGGCTAATTGTATGTAAAAATAATGTGATAACTTGTAACAATTGTAAGGTCGCCCTGGATAAGGGCGTCTGCTATGAAATTAATAATAATAAATGATAAATTGGTATTGAGAATTTGCATAGCTTTACATTCAAATTTGCATTCACAAACATAAACATGTCTTGATTTAGATGGTGTGAATTAGTCCCTGATGTTACTAGAGTTATACAGTGAGGTAACTATCAATTAGTGAATTACACAGTTTGCAAATGATTAACCGTGATAAGGAAAAAAAGAAAAGTAGTTCTGTTGCAAAAAATAACTATATAGTATACATAAGATGTGCAATAAAAAAATTATTTCTTGTTCCATGAATTGAATAACAAAAGGGTTCTGTAATGATATATTTTACGATACTTTTGAGTAAGAAAATGACTCTTTTTTTTACACGCCAAACGGTGAAACGCTAAAAATACCGCTCTGAACAAACACAGCGTCATCGCTCCTGTTCTTCAGATTTAGTCACCCCGCCACTGTCTAAAACACAGATAGGCAAAGGTCAGCATGCAGCTACCAACACCAACAATAAGACACGAAACCCCGATCCACAAGCAGATGAGAACCTGAAGCATAAGATCTGGTACCATTTATTTTACTTTTTATTTTATTACTTATTATTATTATTTATTTATTAGCAGACTCCGTTATCCAGGGCGACTTACAATTGTTACAAGATATCACATTATTTTTACACATTATTTTTACATACAATTACCCATTTATACAGTTGGGTTTTACTGGAGCAATCTAGGTAAAGTACCTTGCTCAAGGGTACAGCAGCAGTGTCCCCACCTGGGATTGAACCCACGACCCTCCAGTCAAGAGTCCAGAGCCCTAACCACTACTCCAAACTGCTGCCCTGGCAAATGATCCCCTGGCTAAAACTGAAACACAGCTCATTTCTTAAATATTTCCGCAGACAGTACCTGAGGGCGTAAAGATGTTTTGAAACAATAGGCTTGTAAAGTAATTCCCCTCAGATTATTGCCAAGAGCGTAGTAAGCATTGCGCATTTCCCAGCTTCCTGGTATCTATGACATGAGCTACTTCCTATCGCAGCTGCACATTGTAGGTGACGTACACTGTGTGATTGATTACATATATTGTATGACAACATAATACAGTCTCCTACAATCATTTTCATTTGTTTATAATTCAATGTGATTCATGGGTTAATTCCTATATTTTCCTTGGTCGGTAGTTTCAGCTGCAGATAAACAAACTGTCCCAGGGTCGGAACGGCAGCACCCCCTGGCTTGAAGTACAGGGTGCTGTGCACCTGCTGGTGCAATATTTGAGGAATCTTATGACCTGTGTGTGCAGTGCACTGCGTCTTTTGCATTGCTTTTGAACACAAACGATAATAGACCAATCAGAGCTGACTTTCACAACAGGGGTGGGGTACTTTATAAATCACACATTAGGTGTGGAATAAAGGAAGAGAGGTCATTTTATAGTTCTCTACCTTTAGGTCCCTTTTAAATTCAGCTATACAACGATAAGGGGAGCAGTCAAAATGGCACTGATGCTCAGGCAGGGATCTGGAAACCCTAGGATTTACAACTTGAACTAGATAAGAAATTACAGATAAAGAGCAGACCAACTAATTATGAGGAAAATGTTCTGATTGCCCCCTTAAAATGCAATTACTTTTGAGCCAACTGCAATTCTTAATTAAAAAGTAAAGTCAACCTGTTTTATGCATAAGGACTTTGATGTGGGGTTAATCCAAACGAGCAAGATGGGCTGAATGGCCTCCTCTCATTTGTAAACTTTCCTATGTTCTTCTTATTTTAGAACATAGATGGAACAAAAAGCAGGACTGGAATCCTGATCTATAGGTAAAGTCAACAGTTTTTGGATTATCCCCAAATTCAATCCAAATTGTATAATATAAAGAGGCAAGAAGTCTATGATAAAACAGATGTGTGAAAATCCAAGGCAGTTCTTGTCTTCCCCATGCAGCGTGACCAACTGTGGCTGTGTTTCCATATGCTAGCTCCAGCAAGCAAGCCCCTGACACGGTTTAATATAGTCTTCTATTCCAACATATTTTGCATTCTGGTACGGTGTAATGTGGAAGTCAATGCTCATAAACATGACACTGGCTTTATTTCAATGTATATTCCAATTAAAGCTCATTTAGGTTTATCAACCCTCATGAGCATTTATGTTTAATGAATTACCGTAGTTAATACATTCTTATTGCTACTACCGTCAATCATTCTTGAACTCAAGCCGTAACTCCACAAAGTAATGAAAATCAAACCCCTGAAAACAAGTCTGCTTGGACCCAGGTCTTCAACCAGAGCCGGAAAGGGCCTTAATTGCGGAGAGATCGGACAGAGTGTGTCCAGGCATGGGGCCACAATAAGTCAGACACAGTCAGACATTTTGAATGAAGACCCAAAAATCAGTTCTTCCCTAGTGACAACCCTTGAAGAGAAGCTTCTATGGGCTAGTGCTAAAGACCTTAAAGGCTATGAGAAAACCGTTCAGTCAAAAGCATTGAACCGAGAGAATGAAAGCAGTTGGAAGATCACAGAGTCACCGGCAATGATAAATACATTCCGACTGTAAAGACATGCCACAGGCCCTTCACTTTTAGTTTCCTGATGGACCTGGGAATAAACTCAACAATGGCAAGAATAGCTGAACTGTGTCCTTAAAACCTGGAAAAGAACCAGATATCAGAATATCCCAGCTGGACAATATTCAGATAAATGGGAAATGAATCGTGTGCAGCTCCGACAATAGAGTGCAGAGTATCCATTTCAGTCTTTTGATTAAAAGGTGGTAAGCTGGCAGACTGTCCTTATGAACCAGGTGCAACTGTGAACTCAACACAAATAAACCCGACAATGAGATAACCAGATCAATCTGAATAACAGAAACCACTGTAAAAAAACGAATGACTGAAGACATTCTGATTGATAGTCAGATCACTGCAGCACAATGATGGAGACAGCAGAGGAAAGGCTAGCAGGGAAATCCAATCTCAAGATGTGGAGAGTAAGGAAACAACACCTGGGAAAGGGACAGGATAAAGGAAAGAAAGAATAGTGGAACAAAATAAAAAAGGACGAAGCACAGCGTGATTGTTGAGTAGCGCCGCCCCTTGTGTTTTGGAAAAGTCAGTAGGAAAAGCTGAACCGTTCTGAATGCCAGTGGAAGGAACATATGGAGGCAGCCAAAAACAGAAACCAGAGAATCTGGGAAATGGTAAATTACCTTGACAGGAATATGAAACAAAACCTTACCACATTACTGAATAGCAGTCAAATCAGTGCCACCAGAGAAGTACTGGAGCAGCGATGCCAAGGCTTTCTTGAATCAGTGTATTCAAATGAGACCATCGACCAAGAATTTCAACTCACTCTATCCCTGTTACCAACTCTATGGGGTATCGAATCAGATGGATATAATCAGCTAAAAGCCACAAGAACCAATCTGCAGAATATTATCTTTCGTGAAGTGCTGTCTACCTTTTCAGGTTCATAATAATCCACATAGTGTATAAGTCTGCACATTGAAAATTCTGTTGACCAACATGATGTGACTGGCCTTGTTAAATATGCTAGCATTATAATATCATATTCATTTTTGGACCATGCGACGCTACCACCACTTATATCTGTTATCTATATATATATATATACAGTACTGTGCAAAAGTTTTAGGCAGGTGTGAAAAATGCTTCAAAGTAAGAATGCTTTCAAAAATAGACATGTTAATAGATTATATTTATCAATTAACTAAATGCAAAGTGAGTGAACAGAAGAAAAATCTAAATCAAATCCATATTTGGTGTGACCACCCTTTGCCTTCAAAACAGCATCAATTCTTCTAAGTACACTTGCACAAAGTCAGGGATTTTGTAGGCATATAGTCAGGTGTACGATTAAACAATTATACCAAACAGGTGCTAATGATCATCAATTCAATATGTAGGTTGAAACACAATCATTAACTGAAACAGAAACAGCTGTGTAGGAGGAATAAAACTGGGTGAGGAACAGCCAAACTCAGCTAACAAGGTGAGGTTGCTGATGACAGTTTACTGTCAAAAGTCATACACCATGGCAAGACTGAGCATAGCAACAAGACACAAGGTAGTTATACTGCATCAGCAAGGTCTCTCCCAGGCAGAAATTTCAAGGCAGACAGGGGTTTCCAGATGTGCTGTCCAAGCTCTTTTGAAGAAGCACAAAGAAACGGGCAACGTTGAGGACCGTAGACGCAGTGGTTGGCCAAGGAAACTTACTGCAGCAGATGAAAGACACATCATGCTTACTTCCCTTCGCAATCGAAAGATGTCCAGCAGTGCCATCAGCTCAGAACTGGCAGAAAACAGAGGGACCCTGGTACACCCATCTACTGTCTGGAGAGGTCTGGTCAGAAGTGGCCTTCATGGAAGACTTGCGCCAAAAAGCCATACCTCCGATGTGGAAACAAGGCCAAGCGACTCAACTATGCACGAAAACACAGGAACTGGGGTGCAGAAAAATGGCAGCAGGTGCTCTGAACTGATGAGTCAAAATGTGAAATATTTGGCTGTAGCAGAAGGCAGTTTGTTCGCCGAAGGGCTGGACAGCGCATACGAATGAATGTCTGCAGGCAACAGTGAAGCATGGTGGAGGTTCCTTGCAAGTTTGGGGCTGCATTTCTGCAAATGGAGTTGGGGATTTGGTCAGAATTAATGGTCTCCTCAATGCTGAGAAGTACAGGCAGATACTTATCCATCATGCAATACCATCAGGGAGGCATCTGATTGGCCCCAAATTTATTCTGCAGCATGACAACGACCCCAAACATACAGCGAAAGTCATTAAGAACTATCATCAAGCGTAAAGAAGAACAAGGAGTCCTGGAAGTGATGGTATGGCCCCCACAGAGCCCTGATCTCAACATCATCGAGTCTGTCTGGGATTACATGAAGAGAGAGAAGCAACTGAGGCTGCCTAAATCCACAGAACAACTGTGGTTAGTTCTCCAAGATGTTTGGGCCAACCTACCTGCCGAGTTCCTTCAAAACTGTGTGCAAGTGTACCTAGAAGAATTGATGCTTGATGCTGTTTTGAAGGCAAAGGGTGGTCACACCAAATATGGATTTGATTTAGATTTTTCTTCTGTTCACTCACTTTGCATTTAGTTAATTGATAAATATAATCTATTAACATGTCTATATTTGAAAGCATTCTTACTTTACAGCATTTTTCACACCTGCCTAAAACTTTTGCACAGTACTGTATATATATATATATATATATATATACATCTGTGTTATAATTAAGCATCAAGGAACAACAAGACATGACTTGTGCTGGTTATTGAAATAAATAGTAAGATTATTTTTGCCATATTATAACTGAGTAACTGTTGTAACAGTGTAACTTTATTAACGTTATAATCAGGTGTTTACTGTAGAGGTGATTATAGATTGGCATTACTAACTGAACTGTCCTGTAAATCTGGGGTCCTAATTATCAAAACCCATCCTATAACTTTATATTCATCCTTCAGGGGTTATTAATCAAGTGCAAGTTCACTAGTTTAAAGAGTTTTTTTTTAAAAAAAAAAAAAGGTAGACAGCACTTTGCTTTCAAAGCTCTTTATAAAATGTCTGCTCTAGTGCACTGGGATTTGAAATCTGTCCTCTAAATCACTGCAGGAAGAGTGATAAAATAAAATGAAACTTAACAACAAGTGCGCCGGCTTTTCTGTTCCGTACCACATCATGGATCGTTATTGCTGTTACCTGTTTGACAATGTGGGAAATACTCCTTACACTATCAGTGCACTAGAGCGGACATTTTGAAAACAGCTTTGAAATAGACTTTAAAGCTATATATGTAAAAAGTTGTCAGGATGTTAACAATAAAAGAAAAATGACAGGTACATCATTTAAGCAGTAGCAACACATCGGGACACATAACACTATATTTTTTCAGATCCCAGCTGCTTAGTCTTTAAGGACAATGTTATTTATCCACCCCTGTTGTGAAAAAAATAGACCTCAGTTTGTAATGAATAATGTCTGCTTGTTTTTCCTTATATTGTATGGATTTTACCCTGAACCTTTCTTCATTCTTTTTCCTTATGAGATCTTATTCTGGTTACTAAGGAACAGTTTGTAGCCAGTTCGATTTCATTTTCTTGTACTGACGCTTGGGTGTAAGGTTGTTTCTAGAAAAGCCTGCGACTTGGATGTATGACTTTGTTGTATTTATTTGAAAATCTGTAAACGCTGTAATGCTTTTGTAGACAGATAACCATTTTGCATATTATAATGAGGAGCATGTTACATAGGGACTAACTGCTATGACAGTAGTTGGTATTGGTAAAAACAGGGGAACACACAATAATTGTTTGTGTTATTAGCAAACTCCCTTCTGGTTTCAGTTTGAAACAGATCTCAGCTCATAATTCTTCTCATCACAATAAAGCAAATTCATTTTCCACTGAACAACGAGGCTGGTTTAACAAGAAGGCATTTATATTTATTCTGACACATCCTATCTGGAAGATCACAGTGCTTAACTTTCTATTGCATCACATTCAGAATGCTGGGGATTTACTTTGGTGATCCAGAAAGCATGTTTTTGATAAGTCAAAGTTTCAGTAGAGCTTAGAATAAGATGTGCTTGAATTATTTCAAATAGCGGATTGTGTTTCTTTTTCAGTACAATGGACACTCTGCTGTGATTAAATAAAATGGCCATCATGTTATTCCACTTACAGAAAATAAATTAATTTTAAATGACCTATTCACAAGACTTTAAGGAATATTTAGTTTGAACTAAACCAAGTTTACAGATCATGGATGTTTTTGACTGCTTTAGAGAGGGTTCAAGGTGTATTCTCATGTTTCAAAGCACTGTTTAATCTAGATTATTTTTTACACCCTTTCTCAGAAGTTTTGTGAAAAGTGTCCACTATGTGGCAAGTACTAGAAATGTAGAGTAGGGGGCCTGACAGAGTAAAAAACGTCACAAGGAAGTCTGTTTAGTCTCAGGATTTTTGACAAGCTCAAGTAAAGCCAAATTTAGAAAAAGATATCTCGCTATTGGAGCCCAGAACATATCTTGCTATTGGAGCACCCAGAAGATATCTCGCTATTGGAGCACCCAGAAGATACCTCGCTATTGGAGCACCCAGAAGATATCTCGCTATTGGAGTACCCAGAAGATATCTCACTATTGGAGCACCCAGAACCAGAAAGATATCTCGCTATTGGAGCACCCAGAAGATATCTCGCTATTGGAGTACCCAGAAGATATCTCGCTATTGGAGCACCCAGAACCAGAAAGATATCTTGCTATTGGAGCTCCCAGAAGATATCTCGCTATTGGAGTACCCAGAAGATATCTCGTTATTGGAGCACCCAGAACCAGAAAGATATCTTCCTATTGGACCACCCAGAAGATATTTCGCTATTGGAGTACCCAGAACCAGAAAGATATCTTGCTATTGGAGCACCCAGAAGATATCTCGCTATTGGAGCACCCAGAACCAGAAAGATATCTTGCTATTGGAGCACCCAGAACATTTCTCGCTATTGGAGCACCCGGAAGATATCTCGCTATTGGAGCACTTAGAAGATATCTCACTATTGAATCACTCAGAAGATATCTCGCTATTGGAGCACTCAGAAGATATCTCGTCATTCGAGCACCCAGAAGATATCTTGCTGTTGGAGCACCCAGAACCAATCAGAATGATTGCACACATCATACAATAGTAAGGGAAAGCACACAAGCTGCTGCAAATGGCACTTATAGCTACTTACTCTTCAAATAGAGTCAGCACTCGGATATCTGTTTCCCAGATACACGCCAGTTACGTTTTACCACTCTTGTATTTGAATAAAATCAATCCCCATTATACATATATAACAAATGAATCCACTTACCCGTCCCAAGCAATTTCCGACTAGGTCACCAGTTTTCTGATACAAAGCCCATCTCTGTAATGATACAATTGACTTGTTTAACCGTCACAACCCACGTTTTCTTATTTTTTTGGGGGGGTGGGGGTTGGTTTGTTTTGTTTTGTTTTTTTCTCGCATCTCAAATCAGTCTGTCTTTATTGTGCAGTTATACAGCGTTTCCTCCAATTTCACATGACGAAAATGCAGCCAAAACAAAGCGAACAAGACAAGCTACGGTAATGTAAAAGTTAATCATTAAACAGTTTTAGATACTGTGATGCATTTAAAAAAAAAAAAATCTGTGATCTTTAGTTGCTTTTGAGCACTTTCATTTGCAAGTGAGCTGTGACTTTAGGGCCTTATCGAGCACTATATTCTGCAATTTTGAATACTGACTTTGGATACTGTTTTAATTCTGTAAACTGGTGTTTGTTTGTTTTTAATTTTTGCTAAATTGCATTGCCTTTTACATTTTATGCAGTTCTGTGCATAGGTAACATTTTGATTTCATTTTGTTGTTGGGTTGTTAATGGGGCATTTTACATACTGCTACAATACATACCAGATTTAAAAGTATGTACAGTATTTCAGTGTCCACAGTCGTGTCTTTCGGCAAGTGATATTTTCAGAATCATATTGTTCTGAATTAAAATACTTTTGTTGAGTAATGTACCAACAAAATCAACTACAGTACATCTAAATGGAAGCCTACTTATTTTAAAACAGTCCTTTCAGCTATGTATTTTGACATTGTCTTCCCTGAAAAAACGGACAAGGGTTGGAACAGGCCAAAATGAAATAATCAGATACGCACACACACGCTTAACCGTCACTGAAGTCAAAATTGTATAGGGTTGGATATGTGAGTGCTGAATGTATTATATAAGCAATTCTTGATTTTTGAGACATACATACATACACATACTCCCACTATATTCCTGTCGTTGGATAAAAGCATCTATCCCTTTAGGGGATAATAAGTATACCCTGCAATGATAATAATCCAGCTATATTTATTCTCTTATAGGCATTGTAAGAAAACCAAGCAGAAATCGCACCATATATGTCAAAAAAATGAATTTGATACTTGCATGAACACAGTGCTCTGGAGACGTGAACAGATTTCAAGACTGTATCTAACACAGTGTAATTAAGTTGTGGTCGGGATCCAATAACAACAGCCTCTTGCCTGTGAGAATCTTTGCTTTCTTTACTCCTGAACAACACTCCCGCAAGCTGCTGTCACCAGCTGGCTTGCTTCATTCAAGGTGTTTGAGGATGGATAGGAGCTTGTGTACATTGCACTTCTTCGGTTACACTGCTAAAGTGTTCTCCTCTGTTGCAATGTTGGGTTTGGAAATCCAGCTACAAAACTTTTCAAAAAAGATTGCTATTACAGCCCTGTCACTGCTTCACACGGATACCAACCTTTGTTAGTTTTACCAGAATTTGTTAAACGCTTGAAGGAAGAATTTGAGAGTCAACCATATACAAATATAACACAGTCCATATATAACACAGTACATTTTAGGTTTGTTTGTCAGGGGAGATGCTGTTAATTCAGGTAAGTCACCACTTTATATATGTGCTTTTCATTTATTTCCTGACTGTTTTATATGAAGTGTCCACCAAGTGGCGATGGTCTTATGGTTAGTTCTGGATGTACCAAGGCAGGTGGTTTCATCAAGTGGCGATACATTAAGGACCTGATAGGAGTCTCAATGAAAAGAGCATGTCTCAGTTATTTTGTGTAGTGCAGAGCAAGCACATGTGCAACTATTGTATCAGTCACAACAACATTAAATTACACAAACAGTAAAACAGTAATTTAAAGAGAAATGTAAAATTCCAGCATGAACATTCATGGAAGTAATCAGTTATACCTGAGAATTTTATGCAGGGATACAATTATGGTTTTATTAAAGGTCAAGGGAGAAATTGTAAATTTAGCTTTTTGAAGTGAATCAAGGTTAAGGAAACATATTTGAGAATAAAGGAAAAGCAATGCAAAATTGTTTCTATGTAAAAGAGGACAAAGCAAAACATGCTGGAAGCTCACCCAGTACAAAAGCTATACATCTCAATATACAAAGCCTTGGCATACATAACTAACTGGGAATTAATCAGAATGCATAAAGAAAGCTCTAACTGCTTTGGAGTTACTATGCATGTTTAGTTGTGTAGCAATACACATGAACATATAAAAACATATGTATTTGCCATTGTTAGTTTCTATTTTAAAACATTATTGAAAATGGATTTTAATTATGTATGTAATTAAATATTTACATCAATACGTTATATAGTGTACAAATTCATAATATTTAAATTCTGTCCTGTTTAAAATCCTATTTTGTGCATTACTTGTTCTCTATTTTTCTCCATTTACTAACTCACAGTTGCCAGATTTTCAGAGGGGTGGAAACAACAACAGCACACGTTATTTTCTGAAACCATTTTTGCTGGAATAGCAAGCTTAGGTAAATAATAACCATCTATAACCTGAGCAGAAAGAACAATAAAGAATAATAGAGAACTGCGTAGATGTGTAGCTCCTTATTTGCAAGGTTTTCTTACTATTCCAGCAAAACAAATGTCTCTGCAAAGACTCTGAAGTGAGGTGGGAAGCATGCCAGTGATGCACCGCTTCAAAGCACAGTGCAACGCTAAGATGTGTCCCCACCTCACTTCAGAAAATCAGTTGTCTTTTTAGAAGTGATTTTTGCCTGAATAGTTAGTAATCACATCAAATAATGATCTAACGAGAAACAAGAATGGAGAATCATGCAGAACACACATAACAGGATATTTAAGAGCTAATACATTAAATATGATGGAAAGCATTGCTTTAATTTAATCAAAACAGAGGATGTAACAAGAAAGAATGGATAGTAGTAATAGATACCAAAACAAAGCTGTTTTTTTCCATTACAAACTACTTGCTCAAAGTTAACAGTAGTTTTAAACATAGTGGCTATTAATAACGCGTGCTGTAGCTGTTTACATTGCCATTGTGTATACCTCTAATATCAGAATCTTGACTCCCATTAATGTCTCTGATGTCACTTATGAGCCATGCCTTGCTTATTTGTGGACAGGATGCTTGGTGTTCCAGATACATTAATGGTGGGTAGCAAACGATTTGTATATAGCTTCTAGAACTAATTTAGCTGGAAGCTAAGTTTTCCATGCTTGATGCACGTCTGTCAAATAAATGAATCAGAAGTTTTTCATCAATTAATATCAGAGGGAAGAATTTTGTTTTGTTCAGAGTATGTATGAAATAGTGGTTTAGTCTGGACTGTAAATATGTGGATTTGAAAATGTACAGGTGCAATGCAAAAAGCAATGGAACAACCATTTGCTGTATAAACACTGCAGTGAATGAAATCCCAACGTCCAACGCAGCAGGCATTGCTTGTTAGATCATTTCTGCCCCTAAGCGAGGGATGAGGGTAACTTTAATAAATCAGCAGGTCTGCCCCTGAAAAGGATATTAATTCTGTTACAAACCAATTCTTTTTTTTCTTGTTTATGAATGTGTTTTTACCACTGGTGTGATAACATTTCTAACATAAAACTTCTGTTTCTTCGTCAGTCAATCGCTTCATCTCATCTGTTCAACACAGCAACTCCCCTATTGTCAATACACACTCACCTGTAACCATAAAGCAAGAAGCTACAGTAGCAATATATTACAAAAACAGTTTTAACAAAAGTGTTTGAGAAATGCCATTGGCAAGAGACACTGACAGATGCAGAAACACGGCAACTATATATATATATATATATATATATATATATATATATATATATATATATATATATATATATATATATATTCTTCATGCAGTAGCAATCGCTTGACAATAGCTTTTCATAATCATTCAGATTCCATTTTCACTAGGAGAAATATGCATGTTTTCTTAAACAAACTTAGCAGGAGAACACCTGCCCTTCAATCAAAGATCATGCATTTCTAGCTCATAATGAGAAATATGTTTGGTATTGAAAACAAGCCACTGATCAAACATCTCAACAGCTGTAAAGGGTTGCTTATTCTTGTCCCTGGATTCAGAACTGTCACTTTTCATGTTTGTGTATATGATATAGAGGGGTTTACAGGCCTGCTGCACTGTGTCTCTCCACAAATGAAATGGAAAGGAGCTTAGGTGACGAGGCATCTTCTGTGGGCCTTAAAAGTCTGTAAGTTATCCAATTGCCTATTGACCAGAAGGCTGAAGTTTTTCATTTTGTTTATCTTTTTCAGATCAAGTGTGTGCAACATGTTGCAGGTGTTTTCCATACCTCTATATTTATTTATTTTTTACAAATGGGAAATATCTGTTTGTAATTATTTTACATATATTAATTGCTATACAGAGATGCATCAAAGCATACATTATTTATGAAATTATGATTAAAACCATATTTTAAGTTTTTGTTTGCTCTTTAAAAATGTGCATTTTTGACCAGTGGCCAGTTGTACTAAAAATATAACTACATGTAGTCTTTCTTGAGACTTGCCAAAGGCTGATGTTCCTTTGCAAAATAGCCAGAAACGCATTTAGGGCATTAGCAATATTTATCAATATGTGTCCATCACAAAAAAAAAACATGAAAAAAACGAATAGCAATGATGACATTGTCCTTAAGGGACATAATAATTGTGTTATTTTAAAAACATTACTGTACTTACGCTTATATGTCCATGTTGTGTTGCTTTTGTTTTTTTGTTTTCTTTAATACAAAGTATTAAATAGTATTGTTTGGTGTGATGGGTCTTCATGTTATATTTCTATGGCAATAGCCAAGGCAGGCAGTGAACAGTCCAGTAGAGGTAGCCATGATGCATGATGCGGATATCTCAAGTCCAGAGAGCACGTGTTCTAAAATAGTGGTTCAGGAGATCAAAACAAACACCCCATAATTTAGCAGAACAGATACAAGAGATAGATACAATATTTGGCCTCTTGCCTGGTGAGATTACTGAGATTCATTAAAGTAATGTACACATATGTGCATTAAGAAAAGTTATTAATTCCGAGTGTCTCACCTGGTAAACACAGCAGCGCAGTGTGCAGGGTGAGTCGTGCTTCGCAGGTTTACGCCCTGTTTTTGCAAAGTAGTCGGTCTTCGCTGGGAATTCTGAAGGAGTGTCACATTAGCTCTGGAGCTCCCATGGGTTACGGAGGTAAAACCGGAAGCCCTGCTGGCCAGACGCCCAGTGAGCTCAAAAGAGGACACCTGCAGGGCTGGCATTTGTCCTCCAGAGGTCGGTAGCTTGCTGACATCCGCCTCGAGTTCCTGGGTCTAAAAGAGGAAGCCGAGTCAGTCGTGGGATCAGAAGACATCTACGGAACCTTGAGGTGTGTAGGGTATTGCTGCAGTGAGGGCAAAAATGATTGGACAGTTCAAATTGGGTAGAAAATCGCACACTAAATTTATTTATAATAATTATTAAGTAAAATGAACTCCTGCAAACTTTGTGATGGAGCCAATTAGTACATTTGCACCAACATGTTATCAGAATATCAATATCTATTGTATTTCTGTCCAACCCTGTTTGCTTCCAACTTTTTTTCAAATATTTATTTAATTCGGTCAAAGTTATTCCAGAACAATGGCAGTAACGCAAATTAGCTGTTATGTTTAACTGCGCAAGTACAACTACCTCCCTGGCGTATCATTGCTTTTTAAAGTTGATTCTATGCTGCATTGAATTTTTTCCTTTGCCAAAATGTGCTTCCTGAGCCTGGCCAGAGTTAACTGACAGTGACCCGCCCCCCCGCCCTTCCTCTGCGGAGCTCCACACTTCAGCTGCCACGAGCCCTGCAGCCACGCCTCAGGCCAGTCATGGTCTCCTGCAGCCTGCACATCGCCAAGGTCGGGACCAACTGTCAGCGGCTTCCTGCAGTGGCAGCCAGCCACCCAGCCTGGGAGAATCACCATGGGAACCCAGCAACCAGTGTGTGCTCCCTAGCAACACAAAGGCATGGTGGGTTATCGCTGTATCATAGATGATAATGTATTCAAGCAGGTATGGTTTTCAACTATCTCCTGCCCTTATCAAAATGCATGTCAGTTCTTGCCATGACTGTTTTTCTCTTTAAAGACCGGCTTGGTACGGAAATATCAGTTATCTTAACCAATGTTATTATTATTATTAATTATTTTTTAGCAGACGCCCTTATCCAGGGCGACTTACAATTGTTATAAGATATCACATTATTTTTACATACAATTACCCATTTATACAGTTGGGTTTTTACTGGAGCAATCTAGGTAAAGTACCTTGCTCAAGGGTACAGCAGCAGTGTTCCCACCTGGGATTGAACCCACAACCCTCCGGTCAAGAGTCCAGAGCCCTAAACACTACTCCTGTGACACCAAACGGACTCTCAAACGATGTTTTTTTTTTGGTGTTTTTTTGTGGGCAGGAAGCCAAACAAGCCTTATACTTAACGTGATCATTTTCCCCAAAAAAGAATGAATGATTTAAAGCTCTCAAGAGATTTCAGCTTGTCGATGATATGAAAACGGGTCCGGACAGAGATAGAGGATGTGTGTTTCTAACAAAGCCACACACCGTTTAAGGTTGCACATTATTACACTTTTATGACTCCATTCATTGTCACTTAAAGCACATGTTGCTAACAAAATAATTCCAGTAAGTCTTACCTAATGTACGGTAACAGTATATTGCTATAATTCTGTAGGTCTCAGCTTTTCCATTATGGTGAATTAGATTTTTATTTATTTCATTTATTGTATTCAGTCCTGGTTATTTATTCATTTATTAGAATCTGTTAGAGAAGAAGATTTATCGAACGCTCCTTACAGATACTTCAGTGCTGTACTTCTGATCAACATTATAAAGTTGCATGTTCAAGTTCTTATAAAGAAAATAAATCACAAACATTTAGTTTTTTAATACATTTTTTCCTGAAAATGTATGCACTTAGCAATTGTCTAAAACTAAACGTTCAGAATTGCTTTTCTTACAAGGACTCCCAGAAGCAATGCACATGTGTAACATGCACTCCTTCAATGGGAAGTGCAGCATGGTTAAACAGAGTGCAAGATACACTCGTGAGTTTTGATGCTTACAAATGGTATGAAAAAATACCATTAAAAATCAAATACATGTTTAACATAATGTGTGCATTTTTCGTATAAGACAATGTGATATCTACCAAATGATGGTAATACATATTCGTTTTACTGAAATTATTTTGTTAGCTATATGTACTTTGAAGAGAGACAGTAAAATGGCTAGCCCTCTCACTGAAGGCACTGACGAGGTTAAAGCAGTACACTGAGGTGTTGCTTGGAATAGACACCAGCAGCAGGCCAGTATCTTCAGGCTATTTCTGTATTATTTGGGCCACCAGCTGCTACAAATTGGTAATAATTCTCCAGCCCCTAAAATGTGTTTGTATTCAGAGTCCTGCTGAGCAAACTGGCCCCTCTCCAAGTGCTATTGTTATGATCTTCGAATCTTAAACTTAACTACTTGCCTTTCTGGCTGGCGTACGGTACAGTTGTGTAAAGTATTGGAGAGTATAACTGTTAACAACAAAGCTTATCTAAATGGACTATGCACTCAATCTTTGTGACATAGTTTATCGTTAAGAAGTTCACACATCCCAATACAGTAGTCTCTGGCTAAGAGAACACCCCTCAGGAAGCAAGCGACGTGTTCTCTTAGCCGAAGTGTTCTTTAAGCGGAGCTGAATCAATAAATAAATACATATTTATTACTTGTCATGACGCACGTGCATCAACATATGAAATGAACAGAATAATTAAGTGAAAAGCAACAGGCAAGTGTATGTTAATAAACTAATAACACAGCCCTACACACAGGTATGGTAAAGCAACTCACCAGAATGGAAAACACCAAATTGCCTTGTGTCTGATTCAGGTTTTTTCAGGAGCTCAAACAATTTCCAACTTTTTGTAAGAGAAACAACGGCGCATTTCGCTGTTTGTTTACATGCCATTTTGTAGCGATGATATATACAAAAGGCAAAGATATTATGGCGGTTCTGGAAAGATTGAATAAACCAATCAGTGTGCCTCAAGTCACATTTGAAAAGATTGAATAAACCATTTCAATTTAAGTTTGATGATGATGAGTTATCAGGTTACAAAACAGTACTGTATCAGTTGTGAACGAATCGCCAGCGGTTCCAAGAAGGTGTTATTTTAAGCGAAGTTCCTGTTCCTTTAAGCGGGGCATTTACAATGGGAAAAATTCGTTTCATGGGTGGGTGTTGTCTTAGGCGAAGTACAAAACCTATGTTATTTATTCTGTTGAACTACTAAATGTAAGATTTCACTACATAAACAAACTTTAAAAAATCCACATTATAAAAGGATAGACACAATATGCATTTAGAACTGTTTTTACAGTGTGCATACAGTACAGGCTTGCTATTTTTTCATGCTAGTGCTGTTCAGTAGCTCCATCTCAATGTGCCTCCAGTCATATAACGGATATGATGGATAGCACAGCATTACAGTTACACAGGTTAACAGCTGCTACATCTGCTTGTTTGTGTTAATGAAGTGCAGCATGAACTCTAATAGGAATGCATTTTCAGTCCAAACGATCATGATTTCGGATACAGTATAATATAATTAGCAGCAGATAAATTCTGTCCTACAGGGTTGTGTGTGTGTTTGATCAAATATCTATTGACATTAAAAAAAAAAAATCCTCTGTTAAGTATTTCAAAGTACAATTTAGAAAAACATTTTGGCTAGTGCCTTTCTCAATGTACTTTTATGAAGAACATCGTTATAGACACTAGCTGTGAGTACTTGACTTAGCCAGTAAAAGGCCTTACATATTTATAAATAAATTGACAGAATGTTGATTTTACTGTATTAATAAAAGTCTAGAACTTGAAAATAACTCCATTCAACACAGCAGGCCACTTAACCAGTCTAATGTTGTACTTATATTATTTTTGTGTGACTTGTTTTGATGTAAGTGGTTGTAACTATGTAATTTGGTACAGTAGAGCTGTCTTTTAGTTATATAGTTGAATTCATTGTATGGTTTGCTTATTTCTTATACATTCAACACTGTACCGCAAAAGGTTTGGAGTCCATGATTTTGAACATGAACAAACAATGATATCCGATCCTTCCCACAGGCTTGTAAGTATCCTTGCCGATCAGTGATGCCATATGGAGGATTGAGAAAGCTGTGTGAGCTCCCTACATTGACACTGAATTTCAATAAATAAAAGGTGACAGCTAACTCTTTTATATTAAACGATGATCAGGGCCATCACATGTATTATGATACATAAGGTATTGCGACCTGAATATCAAGATACATATCGTATCGTGACATGTGCATTGTTACACCTCTATATAAATAATGTACTACACAGAGGCACATCAAATGGACAATTAACCTTTTAGTGATCATTGTATAGTGTCTCCCAATGGCCCATCATAAATACATTAATACAAGTAAAAGGCTTCTTTCTGGTCACTTGTGGGTCCGTTTTTGTTCAGTGTTTGTAATCTTGTGAGGTTTTGTTTAATCAAAACCATTTAGACAGAGGCAGGTTTCAAATACAAATGCTGAAGGGAATTGTAATACTGATCTGAAGATGTATTTTCAGCAGTCTGCTTCAGAGAACATCGAAAAAAGTGTTGAAAAACTCTCTGTCAGGTTTATTCTCTGCCTGAAGCTTTATTTTATCACAAAGTGTTTTCTCTTACATTATATCAATAATTTAATCTGAAATGATTCTAAAATGCTGAAACAAATTGCCGCTTTTACAGAAAGAGCTTGGCAATGAAAAGAAGTACCCAGATGCACACCCAGTCGTAACCGTGGTAGCCACTGGTGCACTGCTTCCCTTTTATTTATTTAATCTTTTATTATTAACATTATTTATGTTTTAACTACAAATGAACCCACTACAAGAGTAGCCTGGCCCGATGAGCAAAAAAGAACCACAGTAGCTATAAACACACCCCTTGTAAAAAAAAATATCTCATTACAACCAAATCTGACTTTAAAACAGTAATCGTTCATTCAATCTGGGATCAAAACAGTTCCATTGTAGCATTTTACTTATTCAAATGTATTCAGTCCTGGTTATTCATCTACAATTAGACAAGGCGTCTGGGTTAAGCATTTGCTGCATCCTGTATTCTCTGTTAGACAATATCAAAGGCGCACTGCCTGTAACTGAATGCTGAAGGGCCTACACAAGAATGTCTCAGAGGCATTGGAACGAAGGCTGTATAAAAGTGTATTATTAACAAAGTATATGGGGATTTGGAAGGGAGTGCCGCATTGGCTCTGACGCCCCATGGTTAGGTAGGCAAAACCGTCAGGGACTGGTTTTCCTCATCGTGTTACAGCGGACCCTGCTGGCTAGGCACCTAGTGAGCTCAGAACTGGCCTTTGTCCTCCAGAGGCTGGTAGCTCGCTGACATCCGCCTCGAGTTCCTGGGTGTAAAAGAGGAAGCTGGCTTGGTAGTGGGATCAGAGGATGTCCACTGAACCTTCAGTTCTCCTGAGCTGTGTGGGGAATCACTTGCGTGAGGGGAAAAAATAATTGGACATTCCAAATTGGAGAGAAAATCGGGGTAAAATAATTTAGCACACT